>VVHJ01025215.1:1029-13136 GCA_015107715.1 Tylochromis polylepis
CACTCACAACATCAGGAATGGTAAAAAAAAAAAAAAAAGGTAAATGTATTTTGTATAGTCCTTAAGGACCCCAAAGCACTTTACACATTCAGTCATCCACCCATTCATACACACTGGTGATGGCAAGCTACATTGTAGCCACAGCCACCCTGGGGCGCACTGACAGAGGTGAGGCTGCCGGATACTGGCGCCACCGGGCCCTCTGACCACCACCAGTAGGCAACGGGTGAAGTGTCTTGCCCAAGGACACAACGACCAAGACTGTCCGAGCCGGGGCTTGAACCAGCAACCTTCCAATTACAAGACAAACTGCCAACTCTTTGAGCCACGATCGCACCTGAAGTCCCACTTCAGGTGTCTGAACAATCAACACTGTGCCTGATTATCTTCTCACACTGAGCGTGACCTGATGGCCACTGAGAGTAAATACCTCCTTTTCTCACCGCAGTATGTTTATCTGAAAACTGAGAGCTGACTCATGATGAATTTATGAAATGATGACATGACTATAATGTATTTTATCAGCAGAAATCACAGGTTGAACCTCACTGATACAGAAACTGTCACGTTCCCCTGGCTGCCACAGATGCATGCTTCCTCCCGCTCTCTTTCTTCACCTCTGCCCTCAGGTGTAAGTGTGTGTTTGAGAGGGCAGGTCTTCCTGGTCCTCCTCGAGATCGACACATTACTGGTTCTGTTGATTTCATGCTTACCACACCTGCTGCCATCAGGTCATCGCCCACCTGTGTATTTAATGACCGGATCAGTCACTGAATCATTGCCAGATTGTACAGTTTTAGTAGCAGTATAGATGTTAGATAGATAGAACTTCATTAATCCCTCGGGTAGGTTCCTCCGGGAAAATCAGTGTTCAGCCTCATCTTGTTCCTTCTTGTTGATCTTTGCATTACTTGCGATAAAGTAATCACACTACATGTTTCGGTAATGCAGTAATTAAGTACGTTAAGCTTGATTTAGACTTTGGTTATGTTGTAACCAGAAACCCCTCTTAACCCTACACTGCAACCTTCCACGCCATCAAGTCGACCTGATGTGTAAGTAAATACCTCCTTCTCTCTCTCTCTCTGTGTATCAGAAAACTGAGAGCTGAAACGATGACATGACTACAATGCATTTTATCAGCAGCAGCAGTTTATGACAGATTGATTATATTATGCACATGCCACAGGTGCCATAGAGCCATGCTTCCTCCCACTCTCTTTCTTCACTTCTGCCCTTAGGTGTGTTTGAAAGGGCAGGTCTTCCTGGTCCTCCTACAGATGTATCACATCACTGGTTCTGCTGGTTTCATGCCTGCCACACCTGTCATCGCCCACCTGTGTATTTAATGTCCTTGAATCATTGCCAGATTGTACAGTGTAAAAATCGGTCCACAACACCCACGACACAGGCCATGCGGCGAGCATAATGGCGCCATTGCAGTTACAGTTTTTCTGTTACTTGCGTTACAAAAGTTATCAAGTGGAGTATACTACCGGTGGACCCCAATCCAGATGTACAAAACAGCTGACAGATCAGTGGAAACATGATGCACCTAGGCTGAATACTTAAGTTCATGTTAATTTTTTGTTTTATTTTTAATAAATTTGCAAGAATTTTAAGAAAACTTTTTTCACTTTGTCATTATGGGTTATTGTGTGTAGAATTGTGAGGTGAAAAATGTTTTTAATCCACTTTGAAATAAGCCTGTAACAGGACATAGTGTGCAAAAAGTGAAGTCCTGTTAAAAAAACAAACAAAAAAAAGCCCCAAAACTGTTGTTTTAAAAAGATAATACACGCTTTAAAAATCCTCCCTTGACTTTAAAAGTAATACAGTAAACCCAGTGATAGTAAGTAATACAACAAAAATATGTTGGTAAAATATAAAGTTTTAATCAACTTTCAAGCCTTTATTTTGCGTTCAATGAAGATGTTCTGTATTCAGTCATGTGTCTTCATTTCTGTGTAGTCTGGTATTCTTTACATGGATTTCCCACACTGTCAAATTTATAATAATACTACCATCATCACTCTGGTTGAGTCATTTTCTTGCCTCTCATTCTGCTCCTGGCCAGATAAAGCTCCCCATCCAAATCTCCACCTGCTTCATCTCTGCCACCACCAGCTTTATCAGCGTCCAATCATCAAAGAGTTTAGCGCTCAAACTCTACGGTTTGATTAATAAACTGTTCATTTCCTATAAATGATTTCTCCCTATTGAAATACAATATAATTGAAATATAACGTATCAGAAAGGCTTCTGTCATATTTTGGTGTGGAAGGAAGATTTGACATGTGAGCCATCTTTTCATACAGTCTCTGAGACAAACGTTTTATTTCAAACGTAAACATTAAGGCTTAAAACGAGGGTTTAAATGGAGAAAATGACAAACCCAAATTATGTCAGACCCCAGTCTAAAAGCAGTCCAAAAACAAGTGTAACAAAAAAAGCTCTGCCACAGTGCCCTCATGTTTCTTTGTGCCTCTTTCCCCTCAGCGTCTTTTTCCCTTTGTCATTATGTTTCTCTTCAGTTGTGAGGTCCTTTTGTGGGTGTTGCTACACACCAGTTCATGCTGGATCAGTGGCTGGCACAGCTGCACGTCATCATCTAATCAACCACCTGCAGTTTATAAGGAACAGCTCATCCAGCCACTCACAGCCAGGACCTTACGGCAGTTGAAGTGGTGCCACATTCTGGCTTCTCTTATGGGTCTGGTTGTTTTTGTAATTACCTTTCTTACCTTTGATTCACCACTGCGGTGTTCTAGACTAAAATCTGGCCAACTGTCCGACGGTGGCCCTCAGCAATACGTTGTGCAGCTCATATCTGAATGCGAAAGGCTCTGCTGCACAAACCATTCAGTCACAGTTTAATTCATACTAAGGAGGAGTGTTAATTTTCTGAAATACTGATGCTTTGAGGAGTTTTAGTCACTTCGCTATTGATTAAAAAATGAATCCTACCAGAATAAACGGCCATACCTTTAACTGATAACTACAAACATTAAAAGTAACACTTGTAGTTAACAGTGTGAGTCTAAACTCACCAAAGCCTACATTTATTGAATCACTGTGCCAAACCAAACCCCTTAGAACAACTGTTGTAGGTTAGGGAGTAACAACTTTGCTCTGCTGCCAGGGAAGCTTTCTGGCAGCTTAATGTTTAAGAAATAAACGTATTGGTTCTGGGAATTATTTTATTGGAAGGTGGCTTTTTTTTTTTTGTATTGCATGGCCTTCAACCATTTAGTGGCTCTCTACACTGGAACTCAGTAATCAAAGCTTGATCCCTGCTCTAGACCTTCCACATCTCTAAAGAAACGTTGCTGCTTGTTCACACTCCAACACTCTTTGGCTCTTCAGCCTCAGACCTTCAAAGAAAGGTCTTTGTACGCTGGCAAGCGTTGTAAATAAAATCCCTGAACTCAGTCTTTGTGTCAGCAGTGTGTGGTTGAGGTTGCCAGTTTCTGTTTGTAATCCTTGACGTGCTTAAAATCAGTTCGACTCAGCTCCAAAACCAAGCTAGTAATTTTTACCGATCTTATGGCTGAAGAGTTGTACTTAAATCTCAGAAATGACATTCAGACTCCCCTTTCATTAAAAAGTGTTGATAATGTAATTGATTTCTGATGGTTTCTTTTTAAATAATTAGTGTTATGTTCTGCAATTCAAATTTACTCACATATTTATGAGAGTGAGATCTTTAGATTCCAGTGCAGCTCATGTGGTAAAAATGTGATCTAAGCCTAAATAAGCTGGAGTTGTGCTTGTCATCAAATTTTAACTGGGAGAACCATCTGTGGTCAATTACAGGAGACGCAAATGTAGTCCACCCTGTCAGAAAATCCTCCCTTTGTTGTGTGTGTTTGACCTTTCTCTAACGTCCAGCTCTGGAAGCTGGATAAATGTGGTCAGCTCTGCGTTTACTCTCTGAGCTGCCCAGCTGCTGGCTTTTCTTTTTACATCAGAGATGTTGTAATTGCTGACGTCCATCAGAGGAAATCTCTGCTCAGGTTCCCGCTCCTGCTTCTGATTGGACCGAGCTGGTATTCTGGGAAACGCAAACCTCCCACGGTGCTTCTCCATCCCAGCAGCTCACCGCTAATGTGCAGCATGAAGATGCAAACGGAGCAGCTGAACCACAACAGGCCAACATGTCTTCCAGCGTGGCCCTGGAGCCCAGAGACTCAACAGACACGCTGAAAAGACCAGTTTTGACTGGCACTGAGTCAAAACTCTAAATCTAGAACAGACGTGAAGATTTATCTGTCAATGCTTTATTTGACATCTAATTACAGACTGCTACAATACGCTGTGTGTGCTGTCTTATTTGAAGGCGGACTGACTGAAACCTCGGCTTTCTGCTGATCTTTAAACTGAAGCTGCTTTCTGTTGTTCCTTACTTTCTCTGAAATACTGCATGGTGTTTTTGAGACATTTTTATTGGTGCAATTTTTACTTTACTGTGGAGGACAACAGCTGAACTCAATTCTGCTCAGTATTATTTTTTATCTCTTCAGAAGCTACAGAGTAGTCCCAGTTTCTCATATGGCAAGCTTCTCTTGATAATCATTAATTCATGTTGCTACAGGAGGTAATTTTTACTACTTGAACCCTGTGTGTTTGGATCCCAGCCTCCCTGCTGTCAAACAGCTGAGGTCCTTCTGTCTCCAGGAGGGTCTGTCCTTTTCAGAGGTCATGGTGCAGGTAGTTAAAGCTGACCTTTGGCATCCAAGTGTCTGCTCACCGCGGTGATAAGTTCTCACAGTCTGAGGTGTCACATCTTCACACCTGCCACACTTCAGTCTCTGAAAGATCTGACCTGCCAGACCTACAGCTGCAGAGAGAATCAAACCCTCAACCCTCGCCTCACCAGGGCACCATACTGAGGGACACCTCAATATCAGAGCAGTTTTCCACTTTTCCCGTTTTTAAATCAGCTTTGGCCGGGAGAAGACAGTGGCATTTCTGGATCATGTTTACAAATGGCTGCTTTTTTTTTTTTTTTTTGTGCTTTTGTTTGCATGATCTAGCTTTAACCTATGTGGATGTCAGACCTTGTGAAATAGTATGAAATAGTAAAATGTAAAATATGTTTTCTATGCTTTATTGTGAATAAAATATGGGTCTATGAGATTTGAAAATCTTTGGATTCTGTTTTTATTTACATGTTTCAGTGTCCCAACTTTTAGGAATTGGGGTTGTGCGCTAAGCTAGCTGAAACCTCCTTATAGCATCTTTTACCTCCTCATCAGCATCTTCATCACAGATTTTTATCGTGTTTCTTTTTTTAAAGTGAATTTATATAGTGCTTTTCTAGTCTTACTGACCAATCAAAGTGCTGTAGACTACAGCCCACACATACATGCATACATACATAGAGAACTTTACTCTGTGTACTTCAAGCACTTTATCTGTTTCTCCTCCATGGCCAGTATAGAATCACCAGTTAACCTACCATGCATGTCTTTGGGCCCCAACAGGGCCCCACCCGGTTTTTGAACTGTGAGGTCACAGTGTTAACCACGGCACCACCATGCTGCCCTGACATATGATTTTATGCTATTGTTTTCTTCATGCCCCATTTAGGATTCTCATGATGTTTAAATGCTATGGTAACATTTTTCTCTGGTAAGGTGTTTTTTTTCTTTTCTTCTGTTTTGTTTGCTAATGTTAGTATTTGCTCTAACATTAGTTATGTATGCTAAACTCAGTGACTGGTCTTTATGCAAACATTAGGATTTAAGTTAGTGTCATTGTTTTTCTTACACTTCATTTCTTATGCTAACTTAAGTTTTATGCTTTTATTAAATTAGGATTCACTAGTTTTTCATGCTAACTTTTATATAACGTTTTCTGCCATTATTTTTATAAATCTCAGCTTGCTGTGCACATTATTGGTTATGGTTATGTCATTTTTCACTGCTAGTCTCAAAGATTAGACTTAGATTAGGCCTTTGTTCTTCTTTTAGCCTTAGATGTGTATTGGGGCACTTTTGCAATTAAAAAAAAAATGTGCTGATGGTTTTGGTTATATTCAGCTTTCTTCTCTCGTCACCTGAAGCAAACTGTCTTCACTTTGTCTCTTCTCTAAGCTGGGCAGAAGTGATCTCTCTGTTTAAGAGTGATTTAGTAAATTTACCAACCTGTAAAAGTAAAGATGGAAAAGCAGAACATTGGAGAGAGAAGCAGGTTTATCTGTTCCCACTGGAAATTACTCCCTTGTTACTACTACTACTCTACCTCTACTACTGCCATTGCCAGTGCTGCGCTCAGTCAGTAAAAATATGAATGATGACTAAACCTGGACTGAATAAAATAATGTGTGTTCTCCATTCATGCTGTTAACTCCCACACTGTTACCATGACAATCAGCATCTCCCAGCCTGGTTGGTGAATAACAATGAGTCCACACAGAACAGCATATATACAGAACCTGCTGTTTGTACAGTAGAATGTATGCAGAGGAGCAAATGTTCTCCTACAGCTTTGACATTCAGTAAAATGCTCAGTGAAAAGGTTGCAGCAACAAAACACCATATCAAATATGTGCTTAAATATCAGTATAAGCTGTAGCCTACATTTGTGCACACAGGAAGCACTTGTAATACACGCACTGATGAAGGGCGAACCGTGACAGAGAGGAAAGCAGCAGCAGGTTGGAGCTGCCGATGGTTGTAGGCAGATCTGTGGGTGCAGATACTGAATGTGGGTGACGGTTTCTGTATTACTAACCACAGAGGAAGAAGAACTGGCGTGTAGCGTCGACATATGAAACGACAACAAGAAGATGAGCTCTACATTTAATCTCCACTTGATGGATTTCTTTGATTGCAGGTTTATTTTGGATTGTTTTAAAATATATTTTTAACGCCCTATCTTTTACAATAATAATAATAATAATAATAAAACACACAAAAACACGCATAAAGAATCATCCTCATTAATCAAGGTTCATTACAAGTTATGACACTTTTTTTAGAAATGACTTAAAATCAAAAGTGTGATATAACTGTTACATGCAGGAACAGGGTTTCAGTCAAGGATTATGGAATAATTATGGATTAAAACTGTGAAAGTTTTTTTTTTTTAAACTAAAGGTGCCTTGAAGTTGAATTTTACATTAATAGTTGCTGATAAACGCTGTAATCACACTTGCAAATGATAACTGATTTGTGCAGTCGATATCGCAGGTTCAGTGATGCTAAAACATACAACTGAGTGTCATCTGCATATATGTAAATATTGTCCTACAAAAGGAAAAATAACAAACAACCCTTTCGATTTATAAAGTTTGCCCTGAGTGTGGCGGTAAAGGAAAGACCATTAAAAATCTAAAAGGTAAACCGAGACATTGTCTGCAGTGATACACAGCTGCAGTGTGCGGTCTGAGTTTCAGTTCCTGCTGTGGTCGGCACGTCGGGCGACTGAGGCAAAATCAGATTGGGGAGTGGAGCTAGCGACACAGAGCAACAGAGTGACGCGCTAGCACATTCAATTCCATTCTGTGGTCCAGTCTACAGTGTGGGAGGTCAGAGGTCGGGTTTTCCTGCTCACTTGTCATTAGTGTGGTGATGTCAGAACCAACGAACATTGGTGTTCACACCACCCAAACGCCATCAACTGCAGAAGGAAAAACACCACCGCTGAGTGTGAGTATAGTTTCATCCCAGCTATGATCTCTGTCAACTTTCATCCCTATTGTTCAATTTCCAAAAGCGTCCCAACACACCAAGTCTGATGGCATTGTGTGATGCACTAGGTTACAACTCTTACTCTCAACATGTCATAATGACTTGTGCAGGGTTACTCTTGTCAAGGAGGATATTTAACCCAAAATGTGATCATTAACTAAACCTAACAACATAGTTTTAGTGACTAAACCTAACCAGTGAGTGCAAATGAAATGACTCAATAGGTGGGGAAAAAATAAAACAGAAAAATCCAAACGGCGTACTCGTCACAGCCATCTGTCTGAAAAACCTGCAACATGCACCTCTGCTAGCCATTCATCTCCAAACACAGACTTTGTAGGATTCTAAAACAGGACTTTTAACTCTCGTTGCTGATATTCTCACATTTTTTCACATCAAGACAGCAGCATCAAATGACACCGTGTATGCAATTTTATGCAACTGTATGAATCCCCAGAGATGCAGCATTCATGCACCAACAAGTGAGAGCTGTTTTGTCAATATGAGAATCTACACAATATTATGCAGGAGGTTTATTGTTGAGGCTGAAGTAAGTGTGAGTATGCAGGATGTGCACATTAGTACAGGATGTGCATCTATAAGTCCTGAATATGAATAATTACTCTTTTTATAACTCCAGTCAAGACCAATGATGCATCCTGCTGCTAAAACCCTGTCTGTTCTCTCACAGACTTCCTGTGATATTAGTAAGGTTAAGCACAGTTTTGATCCTAATAAATTTTCATAATTTGAAACTAAAATGACATCAAAATGAGATTTAAAATGGCACAAGTATGTGTTAATGTGCAGGAGTCTGAAGTAAGAAACAAACGGCTTCATAAATAATACAAGCAGACCTGTGTGTGTGTGTGTGTGTGTGTGTGTGTGTGTGTGTGTGTGTGTGTGTGTGTGAGAGAGAGAGAGAGCATCACTGTAACTGGAAGTCACATGACTCTGCAGAGAAATCCCCGCTTCCTGTTGCTCTGTCCTTATATGGTCGCAGCTTGTCTGACTGACAGCGTCATGCTTTCGCTCTCCACCAAACCACCGCCTGCCCATTCTCTTCCCCATCCCTGCACAGAGTCAGTATACATAGGATGTAATAGCATATTATCACCTGACCTGTTTTTCTAATGCTGATTACAGGGAACAGTATAACTTATTCAGACCCTCGATCACATTTTATAAACCCTCTCTAACTCTTTTCAGAATCAGTCATTAGAGACAGTTAATGTTTAACTCTTATTTCCCAGGAGGGGTACTTTTGATGGATTAAGCTTTAAAACACATTTCTGTGAAGTGACTTTGTGTTTCTTTTCATTTCACAGGTCATCCAGGATCAAAGTAACCACAAAATAATTTTGTCTCCTGCCACCTTGATTCAGGTTTTAAACTACCCCTAAATAAATAAATTAATAAATTGGTGTATTTTATAATATTGCTCATGCATTAATCCCCTGATCAAGCATTTTTAAATATTCAAATGAAAAAGCATTTCACAAAATCAGCCAGTAAACCATGCAAACCTGTGAGGTCAACCTTGACAGCCTTCAGTTAACTGAGTCAGGGACAGATGGAAGAATCCATCCATCCTTCACTTACCCAATTCAGGGTTGCAGGGGGGCTGGAATAAGCGGCAGGGTACACCTCGGACAGATCGTCAGTCTCTTTAACACAGAGAGACCGACAACCATATGCATTCACTTTCACAATTTAGAATCACTAATTAACGTAACCCTCTACGGAGAGAACCCATGCTGACATGGGCAAACATGCAAACCCAGGCCAGCTAGTGAATTTGAACCAAGCACTTCCTTGCTGTAAGGCAACAGCCCTAAGCACCGCGCCACTGTGGTGCCCTTGGAAGTATTTAGATTTTTTCTTTTAAGAATCAAAATGCACCATTGATTTTCATCATTTTGTCCATTGCCATTTTATTTTTAGCCAGAAGAGACCATTGTTGGAGTGCTAACTTTTCAGCTAATACTAGTAACAGTGTGTTAAGTAACAGACGTAACACACGCCAGTTTGTGTGCCAGGTAGAATAATAAAATATTAGAATTTCATGCATCAGCTGGAGCGAAGACCTTTTGGGTTGGTTTGTTAATACAATTGTGACCACAGTGAGCCATATTATTTGTCAGATAACTCCTTCATAAATACTCCAAATAACAGACAGCAAGATGTCTGTGTCGTGATCCTACTCTCGATCAAAGAGGCCATACTCAATAATAATGCAATCTTTAAATCCTATTAAATAATTCTGACAGGTAAGTTATAAAATAAAAACACAAAGAGATACCAAAAACACTTTCCGTACTAGCCTGTAAACAGTTTTGCTGTAAACTGATGTTTTAACACAGGAACCCATGGAAGTTAGCTCAAATGGAGAAAGACCATTTCCGGTGATAAAGTTCTAGGTCTTCATTTTTCACCCCTGGATGTTGCCACTTGCTCCTGTCCCTGTCCAACTCTGATTACATTCTGCACTGTCTTAAAGCTCACATTAACATAAGCATGTTGGTAGAATTGGGTCAAGAAAGCTGTCCTTTCTCACATTTAGTGCTCAGCAGGAAGTAGTGGGATTCAGCTGTGTTCTCACTAATAGAAATACTGTGTGGTTTTAGGTGAGTGTAGAGAGCGGTAAGAGAATGCAGGAGGCAGCACACATAATGGCCACTTGCTAGGAGTAGATGCACTGGACATTTCAGTGCTCTCCAACAACACATGGGCTTCTCTGCTAGGGAGCTGGCAGGTTAAAGGCCAATAAACATCCAATCCAAATGCATCACTCATTTGTAGTCCAGAATAGTTTCCCTGTTGGTCTGGACAGCCACTAGTTCATTTACTGGAGGAAGTGCTAAAGAGAGGATGCTCAAGAGAAGAGTCTCAAAAGCACTTCGCACAGCCCTGTCTCACCTGCAGCTTCCAATCACATATGTTAGGATGCTACTTTTTGACTTCAGCTCTGCCTTTTAATATAATAATCCCAGAGAAGCTATCGCTGAAGTGCCACACTTTGAAACTATCCACATCACTGTGCTCCTGGATCAAAGGGTTTCTCACCAATACACCTCAGGAGGAAACAATAGGGAACTGTACATCATCTACACTGGTCCTGAACACAGGTATGCCACAAGGTTGTGTGCTCGGCCTAGCTTTCTTCACAGTATTCACACATGACTGTACCCCCATCCACTCTTCAAATACCTCTGTGAAGTTGCAGTTGATACTGACACTACAGCAGTGGGTGTCATATCAGATAATGATGAGACTCACTACAGAGAATAGGTCACCTTACCCAGTAGTGTGCAGTCAACAGCCTGATCCTGAACAGCAGTAAGACCAAGAAGGAAGATAGAACATGCTCTTCTCCTTACATACAGCGAGGAGGTAGAACAGGCGAATAACATTAAGGTGCTGGGCATTCACATCACAGCTGACCTGACCTGAGCCTTGAATATGTCTCTCCTGGTCAGGAAGGCCCGGCACAGGCTCTTTTTCCTCAGGAAACTTGTACTGGCTGCTCTCTGCTCTTGGCTGCTGTTAGACTTTTATAGATCTACAACAGAAAGCATCCTCTGTCTCAATATGGCAGTTGCATGGCACGGGACAGAAAGGACTTGCCCCATGTAGAAAGAACAAGTATGTCCCTCTGCCTTCTAGAATAAAGTATAGGACCCTAAAAACAAGAACATGCATGCGTGAAAAACTTTTTATTCATTGAGTAATGTTACCATTTTCCTACATCGCGAAATGATTCTAAATCTTGATGTCATGCATTTTTGACTAACTTGCCTCATCATGCAGTGCTTTTCATTATTTCATCTGCAAGATAAGCTACCTGTTTCTTTTACCTTCTCATCTGCCCATCTCTGTCTGCACCTGGGTCCACCTTAAGCACTTCATTAAAATCGCAACACTTTATAATTATATCTGTAACATTCTGTCATATTTATTCAGGTAATAAAACGGATAAATCAAAAATAAGATTAAATAGGATTAAGATTAAAAAAAAAAAAAAGATTTCTGCTGAACCCCTCTGTGGAGCCTACATTTTATCCACGAAAACCCTTTAGAGTCCTGTGTAGGTCATTGTGTGCTGACGTTAAGACGGGCCCCCTGCATAGCCAAAATTTCCTTCACGCTACACTGACATCACTTTCACTTTGCTGAGCTGCAGCCTGCGGTCAGAGTGTTTCAGTTTCTGCTGTGGTCGGCGTGTGGGGTGAGCGACGGAGGCTCAGAGTGAGAAGTGAAGACAAAGGAGAGTGACGCGTGATGAGGTCCTTTTCCCTTTTCTGGTCCCGTTCACAGTGTGGGAGGTCAAAGGTCTGGTTTTAAGTCATCAGTGACTCAGCAGTCACACACAGTAGTGTTATCTTTATGACATTAAGCATGTGAATGCAG
>VVHJ01025219.1:25344-45109 GCA_015107715.1 Tylochromis polylepis
TGTGTGTGGGTGGGTGTGTGTGTGTGTGTGTGTGTGTGTGTGTGTGAGAGAGAGTAAGAGGGAGAGCGAGAGAGACAGAGAGAGGGTGCCAAAGCCACTTCTCTAAACATAAATGGACGTACTGGATGTAAAATAGACACAAGTTCAGTCCTATATCCTGTAACAAAATATGTTTTCCACATTATGAAACAATCCACATCACAGCAGCAGATTGTGAACAAGTTAGAGTGACGTATAAAGGATGCTTCCTTTTTAAAAACTCACTTGGAAGAGGATTTTCCATTTTTGCTTACCACACAGTTTGCTGAAAAACACCTACTGAATTTGTTACAGGGTTAATTACTAACCAGTGTAAACTATACACTGACTGGACACTTTATTAAGTACACCTTGCTAGTACCACGTTTGACCCCCTTTTGCTTTAAGAGTTAATTCAATTCTTTATGGCAAAGATTCGGTAAGGTGCGGGAAATATTCCTCAGAGAGTTTGGCTGATATTGACATGACAGCATCGCACAGCTGCTGCAGATTTGTCAGCTGCACATCCATGATGGGAATCTCCTGTTCCACCACATCCCAAAAGTGCTCTATTGGATTGAGATCTGGTGACAGTGGAGGCCATTTGAGGAGACTGAACTCATTGTTGTGTTCCAGAAATCAGTTTGAAATGATTTGGGATTTGTTACATGACATGTTATCCTGCTGGAAGCTCCCATCAGAGGATGGGTACATTGTGGACATAAAGGGATGGCAACAATACTCAGGCAGACTGTGGTGTATAGATGATGCTCAGTTGGTACTAAGGGGCCCACGGTGTTCCAAGAAGATAACGCCCTAACCATTAAACCATTACCCCCCAGCCTTAAACACTGATACAGTGCTGCATGGATTCATCCTTTTATGTCATTTATGCCAAATTCTGACCATACCATCTGAATGTCAGCAGCAGAACTCAAGACTCATCAGACCAGGCGACATCTTTCTAAACTTATGTAATCCGGTTTTGGTGTGCCTTTCTGAATTGCAGCCTCAATTTCCCGTTTGTAGCTGACAGGAGTGGCACCTGGTGTGGTCTTATGCTTTAGTCCATCTGCTTTAAGGTTCGATGTGGATGTAAAGTGCATTCAGAGATGCTCTCCTGCATATCTTTGTTGTAATGAGTGGTAATTTGAGTTATTGTTGCCTGCCTATCAACTTGAAGGAGTCTGGCCATGGTCCTTTGACCTCTGACATAAACAGGCCATTTTCACCTGGACCTGGAGATTGTTGTTCTGGACTGAGACCTGTCCATCCATGATATTGTAGTAGGTATTTGTCAGGAGCAGATTTAAGATGTTCAGATCAGAAATTACAATACAAGTACTTGATCTGCATTTATGAAGACATCCCAGCCATCTGCACCAGTGCCTCCTAAAACTGAATGATAGATTTAGCTACAGTCTGTCTAAAAATTAGCTGTTTAGCTCCTTTCCCCTTCTTCTTTTCTCTGCTCCCTTTAAGAGTCACCACAGCAGATCATCTGCCTCCATCTCACCCTATCCCTAGCATCCTCTTCTAACACACCATCTTCTGCATGTCCTCGTTCACTACATTTTCTCTGTGGTCTTCCTCATCTCCTCCTGCCTGGTAGCTCCATCTTCTACATCCTTTGTCGAGTCTATTTGTCCTCTGCGCATGTCCAAACCACCTCGGCTTTTCCTCTCTGACTTTGTCTCCAAACCGCTGTAACTGAGCTGCCCCTCTGACATTTCTAATCTGTCCATCTTGACCACAGTAGAGGAAATTTTAGCATCTTCAGCTCTGCCACATCAAGGTCCACCACCTATCTTTCTGCCCCTCAGAGACAGAAAGTTTGAACAGCTGTTGCAGAATGTGGCATGGTGGAAAAATTGAGAGGATCCCCCACTAAACATTGTGTTGGCATTATTTTTTTCATTTCAGTAATTGCATTCTTTGGTGTTTTGCGTTTTGTGAAGGTGTGGGCCACACCCATGTGGGAGTGGAGATTCTGCTCCAGCCCAGCTGCCAGCTATTTGGAGTTGAGTACAAGGAGCAGTTGATTGGTAATGATTTGAGCCCTTCTCTATAAAGGGGAGAGAAAACAGGAAGGTGGGGAGAGAAAACAGGAAGGTGGCGTGGCGTGGCGTGGCGTGGCGTGGCGTGGCGTGGCAGTTGTAGGACACTGTTGCAGCAGGGAAGCCAGTTGACCTTGGAGACTCCAGTATGAAAAGTGCACATTTTAAAGGAAATGATTTTCAACCTAGCCTGGAAGTTTTTGCTTGGCCTGATAAGGCTAACAATTCCAATCGTGGCGGCTTTGGGCCCTGAATTGCAGGCCAGAACTGTGTCTTCAGCCGATAGTCTGCCTTGGAGGAAAAATAAATCTTGTGTACGCCATCTGCAGTGTGAGTGTGGTGGTTTCTTACTGGTCCCTATTACCTTCTTGTACGGAGGCCATTTTGGGCGTACATAACACAGCAAGTGCGTGGGGCTTGCGAGCTCACAGACAGAGCTGTAAGGCTTAGAGGACCAAATAAAGGATGTCCATTCTAAATTCCAAAATCTGAAACTGAGTGCTGCTTTCTCAGCATCACTTTCATTTTGCTTCAAGTTTTATTTCAAACTCCAAAAAAAGAATGACCACACTGTGAACCTTGGTGGCCTCATAGCTGGCTGAGAGCATGCTTGTGAAAATGTATTCAGACATAGGGCAGTTCTTATTTTAAAAGGTGGTGTAATTGTTACAATTTCAGCTTTCTAACTTTTGCTATTAGGAGTAAACACAAACTACAGCTATTTAACCTAACGATAGCAATACTGTGCAAAGGCAGGCTGCTTTGATTCAACCAGAAAGGATCATTAAAGTCTCTCATTTCAACAGCTAATCTGCACTAAAGGGGTTGGCACACTTAGGTTTATTACTATCCACTGATTTACATGTGCACGCAGTATAAATAAACGTGTCTAATGAACCAGTTACTTTATAAAAGATGGGGAAAACAATGTATGTAACTGGCCTACAGCCAAGGAGATATTAGGAGTGCATTCATGCACAGACTATGACAAAGCCTGCTTCTGCAAGAAACTACAGAAGTTAGTTTAAACTTAAAGTGTGTGATACTGCGATACCAATCTGTGATACTGTTTAAATACAGTGTTGTAACACAGCCATGAGGACAGGGTGCATGGTGTGACAGCCGGCGTGCTCCGCGATTGGTTAAACACAAAAAAAGGCTACGTGTTTGGTATTCCCTTCAGTCACTTGGTGGACCAGTTAACTTAAAGCTTACACGACAGGTTCTGCCCTTTTGGTATTATCGTCCAATCAATGTTAAGCAGGGGAGGGGCTTGCCTACCACCTACCCCTGCTCACCTATCCCAGCGAAGGGGTGATCAGAAATCGAGTTTTGGGGTTGGGATAATCAATACAGAGTTCACCAAGGCGCCGCTTGCCCAACTGAGAAGAGGAGCGGATATCTGTAGTGTGGAAAGAGAGGAGAGCGAGTGCCGACCTGCCCGGACACGATGTTTCCGCTGTTGTATTTAGGAGGTTTGGTGGTTTTGTTCCTGCTGTGGATCAAAGTCAAAGGTCTAGATTACGTGATAGTTCACCAGAGGTGGATATTTGTGTGCTTGTTCCTGCTGCCGCTCTCCGTTATATTTGATGTGTATTACTATGCGAGAGCGTGGCTCATTTTCAAGATGTGCTCTGCGCCCAAACTGCACGACCAGCGCGTGCGAGACATCCAGCGGCAGGTGAGCGTGTCCGCGCGAACAGGTGTCAGAGCTGCACTGTCCTGTTCACTCATTACTGAACTAATGAGGCACGCAGCTGTGTTTCTGTTACATCTCAGTGTTTCCGTCATGTTGCAGAATCGTCCCTTTCAGTTTGTGCCACCATGGCATTTAATGATCAATAACAATTACAGTCAAATAGTCATTGATCATAAAGTTTCATGTGTCGTTTGCAGTGAGTCATGCTTGTGAAAACTTTTAACAGGCTGCTTGTGATACAGCCAGGATAACAGATGTACTGTGTGTGTATAATCTGTGGATTACAAGCAGCTTTGTAAAGTTAAACAGTGGTGTGGCTTCACCTCAACTAATTAGACTCAATTAAAGGGAAGCAGTTATTGCATATGCAGTTATTCAATAACTTACGCCTATTAACTAATCACTCAACAGCTGTATCACTAAAAGGATTTAGTTTATCCCCTTGTCATGCAGGCTTTCATATACAGGAAACCCATCTTGGGAAAAATGTCCTTAAAAACGTCCAAATGAACTGCATAAAAATAGTAAATAATCTCATATACACTGTCACCTCGTGGATAACAGCCAGGACATCTCCATATGTGACATTTCAGGTGCGCGACTGGAGAAAGGAGGGCGGTAAGACCTACATGTGTACAGGACGCCCCGGCTGGCTCACCGTGTCTCTGAGAGTGGGCAAGTACAAGAAAACCCACAAGAACATTATGCTCAACATGATGGACATGCTGGAGGTGGACACAAAGAGGCAGGTACGAGGGGGCAACAAACTCAGCTCCAAGTGTTTCACATCTGTGAACTCAATCAGAAATGTTTGTAACCGATGAAACAACATCAAACTGGGTGCAGTTCTGTCAAGTTGACCAGTTGGTAAGTCAGATAGTAATGTAAATAGAGGCATTATTAAAAGTTTTCGTGCTTTGACATCTATCGTTAAAACGTTTTACCGCAATAATAAAAACCTTCTAGCCTGTAGGGAAAAGAATGGCTTTGTTATATTAT
Organism: Tylochromis polylepis; assembly: GCA_015107715.1. NCBI lineage: Eukaryota > Metazoa > Chordata > Actinopteri > Cichliformes > Cichlidae > Tylochromis > Tylochromis polylepis. The sequence continues at coordinate 30,118 of VVHJ01025219.1, forward strand.
CACGTCTTAGTTTATGATGTGAATGGTAGCTATTTGATTGATTATGTCTGTTTATTTATAAAACGTGTTTAAAAATGCGTCTTTACAGAGAGCTCAGAAACAATGAGCCAATCAGACAAAAGTTGGGTGAATTATTGCAATATCTTAACCAGATATTTCTGTTAATTCGCCTGTTATTTCTGAGCTCTGTGTAAAGCGGTTGACGTAATTGTCAAATGCACGAGAGATCCCCCGATTTGGAATCGGGAGGAGACGCAAATCCCTGGGAGGGTTGCAACAGGAAGGGAATCCGGCGTTAAAATCTTCCAAATGAATTATGTGGATCCATCCGCTCTGGTGACACTTTAGTGTATAGTGTAATAAGGGAGCAGCCAAAAGGACCTAATGGTAGTATATGGATACCAATAATAACACAAGCAATATTATACAGCAACAAATAAGATATAAAACATAATAAAAGCTATGTGTAAGGATCACTTTATAACAAGAGGTGGGTCTTTAGATGAGTGTTAAAACTTTGAGAGAAATTGAAGACGTAATGAAAAGTGGAAAACTATTCTCGACCAGCGACTGGAAGTGATCGATCGTCTTTTAAGTCTTTAAGGTGGACTGAGCAGTTCTTAAATGTCCATGTAGTCCATGCACTATTTAAATATTAAAACAGTGTTGGAATCAAACATTTTGTATGTGGATGGATAGGCTGAGGCCATTTCTTGCATTCGAGGTGTCACGGAAAGTGTTTATTTCTGCATGGCCAATTGTCTTAATTATTTGGCTCAATACTGTCACGCAGACATGAGTTCCGCGTTGTCTTTGGAGACAACGATAGAGAGGCAAGTTCATTTGGACGTGTGCAGAGGAGGGACAGTGTTCAATATAGAGTTGTCAGGCAGAAGGAAATGAGGACGCTGTAGTGAAGAAGGACATGCAGAGGGGTTGGTGTGATGAAAGAGGGTGAGATGGACGCAGGCGATCCGCTGGTGCGATCTCTGAAGAGAGCTGTTCTAGAAGAAGGAGAACCTGCTGGTGGATTGTTACTTAATATGATCGATCTTTGCTTTTTAGGTGGTTAGAGTTGAACCGCTGGCCAACATGGGTCAAGTCACCGCTCTCCTCAACTCCATCGGCTGGACATTGCCAGTGCTGCCAGAGCTGGATGACCTTACTGTGGGTATGTTTTGCTTTATTTTCATTGGAATCATGGATCGGCACCTTCTGTGGTTTCTGCAAATAGAGAGATCTACCGATGATGTCGACACAGATTTCACTGATGTAAATCCTGCATTTCCTCTGTCAGTCACTGCATCCTGTTTAGAGCCTCAACGACTTTTCTAATTGCGTTAGAGGACTGATGTTGTAGCTCAAAAGACGAAACTGGGAGGAAATGGCTGCAGTGTTGGAAGCACCCCTGGATTGGGTTTCATAATGGATTTCCTGATGTTATAAACAACGCATCAACAGTCTGATGTTTTCCAATCAGGCCGCAGTACATTAATTTATCCTCATGTCCACGTGCACACACACACACAGCAGGCACATGTTCCTGTCTGCTCATGTGTCTGCCTGGTGGTGTTCTCACCCGGGTAGAAATTGAATTACTAAAGAACATTCATGGTTCTCCGTCCTCTCTCAGGTGGGCTGGTGATGGGTACCGGCATAGAGTCGTCATCCCATATTTATGGGCTGTTTCAGCACATCTGTGTTGCCTATGAACTGGTTCTAGCTGATGGCAGTTTAGTTCGCTGCACAGAGGTGAGTATTGATTTTGTGTTAAGTGTGTAGATGATATATGTCTGAGTCCAGGAGCTTGTATTCCAAAGAGAGTTTTGTGGGTTAGTATGCCATCCTTGCACTCATGCCTTACTAAATTATCCCTGCTTTTTGAGATAACAAAATTATGATTTCAATTACCCTATCTTTGCCTTTATATTCGAAGAAATATCCATGGGCAGTGAAATCAGCTTTGCTCATCTGAGCAAAGCTGATCTCACTGCCCATGGATATTTCTATATTATATTAGCATGGTTTAATCATGGCACAAGGTTCATTAACAAGAAAGCACTAAAATTTCACCATGGAAAATAACTGTGGAAACCTTTACCTTCAGTTTCAATGGACAGATACGTTTCTAGTTCTTAGCTCATCTGGTCAAAGGACCAGTGGGCTTACGTGATAACAAGGCGTCTATCCTTTCGCCACAGTTCACAAATTGGTACTCCTCCTCAAGTTTTGATCAGATTTTTGTGAAACTTGTACACACTGATCACCTAATGCAAGGGTGAGCTATTAACTTTCCTAATAGGCCACATGAGAAACTAGGACTGTTCCATCCATTCTCTTCCACGTCTCCTTAACAAGGTCGAAGGGGAGGGGCCTGGAGCCCATCCCGGCTTAAGCTGAACTCAGTTCTGCTAAAAATTAATTTTATCTCTTTATAAGCTTGATGGTGTTGCCCTCCACAACAGGCTCAGTTTTTAATGTGGCCACTTAGGAAAATTAATTGCCCACCCCTGATGAGTCTTCACCCAAATTGTGCTCAAGGCCAATGTCACACTGGTCATTTTACAGCCAGTTTTACATTTTTCATAACAATCGCTAGTAGTCCTCGAGTATTGGTCAGATTTTAGGGAAAGGCGATTCATTTGTCCTGGATATGACTGTGATCCTCACTGACTTCACAATGGATTTTTATTCTCATTAGTTTGTGTAATACAGCCAACCAATAACAATAAAATGTATAGCTTTCTTTCTATACTTCATACATTTCAGTAACCTCTGAATTGGGGTGAGCTACTATGTCACTGATGTTATGATTATCGTTTTTGTCTCTGTTTAGTCTATTCTAGTTAATATTATCCATTTTAAACCCTTCTGTTTACTGGAAATTGGTAAGGACTGGGTAAAAATTCCTACGTAATTATTTATCTAAGTTGTTCTATAATGTAGAAATCAAAAGATGACAACTGTTCGCTGGTAAAATAACTAATCACAGTAATTTACATCTACATGTTTCTTAAAGCAGGCGTATTCTCCTTATTACAAAATAGCACTCATGTCGTACCAAATAATATAAAATACAGCTCTGTTGCAGAAAAATATTTGTTGTCCTAAGCATTTTTCATTTAACTTTAACTTTTCTGTGTGGTAATTTATTATTTTGGTTTATATTTTCCTTTCTGGTAGGATCACCGTCGTAATGACTTCACATAGCCTGAGAAAGACAGCAAGCTACTCTTGGTCTTTAACCACTATGCAGTCTGTATTTCTCGCATCCAAGTCACACCAATTATGACTCTATAATTACATAATCTGACAGTTTGACATTTTTATCAAATCATATTTGTATTTATATTCATCAAAGACAAACACACTGTGTTCCAAGCCCCAGTGTGGTTTGTCACACGTGCATGTTGTGATTTTTCACCCCAAAAGCAGACAGCATGGTCTCGGTGAGAGGATAAACTGGTCGCTACTGTGAAGTATGTGCGAAAAATTGAGGCAAATAGCCTAATGTCAGAAAGCCTGGCACTAAACAGTCATCTTCAGAAGAGGGCCACAAACCTGTGTCATTTGTTTTTTCTTCTTCTTAAAGGAGGAGAACTCGGATCTATTCCACGCCGTCCCGTGGTCCTGTGGCACTCTGGGCTTCCTGGTTGCCGCTGAGATTAAAATAGTCCCAGCTAAGCCTTGGGTGAAGCTGCACTATGAGCCAGTCAGAGGGCTTGAGAACATCTGTAAACGCTTCACCGAAGCTTCTGAGAACAAGCAGAACACATTTGTTGAGGGACTCCAGTATAGTCTGGATAGTGCTGTTATCATGACAGGAACCATGACTGACCACGCAGAGCCTAACAAGGTGAGGCATCTTTGACTGTGCTCGCAGATTTGTTTTCATTTGTTTTATCATATTAACCTTCCCCTTTCCTCTACAACATCAGATTAACAGAATCGGCCTGCACTTTAAACCCTGGTTCTTTAAACACGTGGAGGGCTACCTGAATAGAGACTGCACTGGAGTTGAGTACATCCCTCTGAGACACTACTATCACAGACACACACGCAGCATCTTCTGGGAGCTTCAGGTACTCACACACACATCAGATTTCATCAGCTTTAGGATTATACTGAGGGGGTGCATAAATCTGTCACATTTTAGCTTGTCATCATCTTACCAATTTGCTGTCTTACTTCTCTTTAGTAGGCTCTAATGCATGCTCTTCGTCTCTTTCTGTCTCTCTATCCGTATCCCTCACCCTCACACACACCATTAGCCATTAGTGAGAAGGGCTTGGCATCCTTTGTTTCTGTAACAGTAAATGGTGTGATGAATTATGCATCGTATTGGTTTGACAGATTTAGTTGAGTCACCTCTGGGCTTTTGGATGCTCTGTTTTCCAAAGGATTTTGTGTTTGTTGACAGTGCAGGGGAAAGCAGGAAGAAACAGGGCTTAATGATGATTTGATTAAATCTCTAACTGACAATCTCTGATGGGAATCATTTTTGTGTTGGACATGGTGGTGTCAAACAGTGATTGGTAGGATGGCACTGCCCTCTGGTGGAAAATAAGAGGATCAAAACCAGTACTGATGCTACCATGCTATTTGACACACTGATCAGACACAGCATTATAACCGCCTGCCTAATATTTGGTTGCCCAGTCGAGGCATGGACTCCTCTAGGCCCCTAATGTGTACTGTGGCACCAAGATGGTAGCAACAGATCCTTAGTCCTGTAAGTTGCGAGGTGGGGCCTCCATGGATTGGATTTTTTTTGTCCAGATTTTTTTGTCCCACAGATGCTTGATTGGATGGAAATCTGGGAAATTTGTGGGCCAAGTCAACACCTCAAACTTGTTGTTTTGCTTCTCAAACCATTCCTGAACCGTTTTTGTTTTGTGGCAGGATGCATTATCCTGCTGAAAGAGGCTACAGCCATCAGGGAATACTGTTTCCATGAACGGCTGTACATGGTCTGCAGCATTGCTTAGGTAGGTGGGACGTGTCAAAGTAACATCCACATGGATGGCAGGATCCAGGGTTTCCCAGGAGAACAATGCCTACAACCTCCGCTTGCCTTTTTCCTATAGTGCATTCTGCTGCCAGGTATTCGTCAGATAAGCGATGCACACAAAACACATCCGGCCATCCATCAGAACCACCATTAAATTTTGGGACAATTTGAGCTGTATCAGACCACACGGGCCACCCTTCGCTCCCCACATGCATCAGTGACAGTGATTCTTGGCCACCCATGACCCTATCGCTTCCTTGGACCACTTTTGATAGATACACAGATTTGGAGATGCTCTGACTCGGTCGTCTAGCCATCACAATCAGTGGTCATAATGTTATGCCTGATCAGTGTATGTCAGAATCAATAACATGTCAAATGTAGTGTGCAACAGTTATCACAATATTCTAGTGCATCTGGTCACACTTTACAGGATGTAAGCCAGCTTGCTATTCTAACCCTGTTCTGTGATTCTGAAACCAGTTCTCTGTGCAGCTCACGGTTTCAAACTAATTACTTTTTATTTCTAATTTTGGGCTACAGACTGTGATTAATAAGAACTAAGAAGATCTGTGGAAGAATCCTAAAATCCTGTTTTTATATATTGTAACTTATTTTGATAGCAGAGTCATGACATTACTGTATTTTCAGGACTGTCATAATTAATTAAAAATCTCTTTCTGCAAGATCATTCTCACAGTGATAGAAGTAAAACTTCCAGGGGAGAAAAGATTTTTTTTAAAACCTAATTCTTTTCTTTTTCTTTTCTTTTTTATGTATGTTTGTGTGTCTATATGTTTTGTTTCTTTTGAATTTTACAAACTTATAAACAGAAAAAAAGCTTGTGCTCATATCTGTGATTCTAAACTCAGACAATGAATCGTGAAAACCAAGTACAGGGAATTCTCCATTTAAAATAAAGAGTCGGCGCGCTGCATTGCAGAGAGACATTTTAGTATCTCTGTGTACATTCGTGCCTTTTCTGCAGGATATTATTCCGTTTGGCAACAACCCCGTGTTCCGCTGGCTTTTCGGTTGGATGGTTCCTCCCAAGATCTCTCTGCTGAAGCTCACCCAGGGAGAAACCATCAGACGTCTCTATGAGCAGCACCACGTGGTCCAGGACATGCTGCTACCCATGAAACATCTGCAGGATGCCATCACACGCTTCCACAAGGACATTGAAGTAAGAGTCAAATATAAATCAGTGTGCCGGGTACTCTTAGTTTATGTAGAGGTGCTTGTGCTTTAATATTGAAATGGTTTGTGTTGTTTTAGGTGTACCCACTGTGGCTGTGTCCATTCCTGCTGCCACCAGGCAGAGGGATGGTTCACCCCAAAGGTCAAGAGGAGGAGCTGTATGTAGATATCGGGGCTTATGGGGAACCTAAAGTCAAACATTTTGAAGCTAAAGCGTCAACACGCCAGCTGGAGAAGTTTGTCAGAGATGTTCATGGGTGAGTCTCAAATTAAACAAACAAACTGAAGCATCCGAAACGAAGGTGATATGAAGTATTTCCTTTAATTCACACTGTTTTTGCTGTTTCGTTGACATGTAGATTCCAGATGTTGTATGCAGATGTCTACATGGAACGAGAGCAGTTCTGGGAGATGTTTGATGGACAGCTGTACCACCGATTGAGAGATGAATTAGGTTGTAAAGAAGCCTTTCCAGAAGTCTATGACAAAATCTGTAAAAATGCCCGACATTGACCCCCATCTCCTATCACCTGGTGCCTGAATTCAGCCCCGTGTCGCAGATATATGAAGCTTCTGTCAGCAGCTCACGCTTAGGTGAAAGCTGCTATATTTTGAGTGTTTCTAGGGAAAAAAAGAGAGCTCAATATTTTCTAAAGTGGGACTCATCACACTGAAATACTTGTTTTTGGAAACCAGCCTGTGGGGACATGTTTATCAATGTGAAACAGAAGCAGGAGTATTTTATTATGAAGATTTTTTTGTGACTTTTTTGACTTCATATGAAAATGCAATGTTTAGTTCATCCTCAAACTGTTTAAAAATGAACACATTGTGCAACTTTTCCCTGTTTGGCTATTTTGTCTTATCCCCTAAGTGCCATACACTTTGAAGACATTTATAATACATGGTTTCTGTTTTTCAGTTTAAAAAAAGTATATGTTGTAACTTATTTTGATATCAGTGTGAGGTTATACTATATTTCCAGGTGTGTATAACATGTAATTACAACTTTTCCTGCAATAAAGTCTCCTTCAGTGTCCTTCCTGCAATTGTCATGCCTTTTTTCCCAAAGGTTATTTCACTTTATTTGAAATGTCAGCTATATTATAGCCACCCACCCCAACTACTTTTTTAACAAGGTTATTATAATCAACTACAACTATACTGGGAATTAAAACTACGTGTGAAAAATTACTAGTTGAATAAATAATAAATTAAATAAAAATACAACAGAAACAAATTTAGCTTTGTCATTCTGGTAAAATCTGTACGGTCAGTGTGAGGAGGCATCGATGTTTTTATTTAATTGTGATATTCACTGAGGCTGGGATGTTGACTTGAATGAGAGTCCAAAGTACGGTCCCGTTCCTCACCTTGAGGAAAAGACTCGAAAGAACAGGTGTGGTTGTGAACGGCTCCTACGCAGAACCCATGCTGTAGCTGTTTACTGTCACCAGAGGGCAGAGCATGTGAAGCTGATGGGCAATTTATAACCCAAACAGATTTTATTTATTAAAATATCTGCCTTCAATTGCAACGTATACAAAAGAAGACGTGCAGAGGTAGATTAATGAACTCACCACAGACTTAGACAGTTGGGGGTCACCGACTGTGTCTGCAGAATATCCTTAGTACATTCCCAAGTGGTTTGTAAATTTGTGGTTTGCAAATTCTGAAGATCATGCTTTAAAACTAGTGTCATGAGCTAATAAATCACCTCGTTTTACTTCCAGAGGGACATGGAGGGGTAGGCTACTTTCCAAAGTCATCCTAGTTACCACAATTTATTTTTTAATTTATTTGTTTACTGCAGAGTGTGTGGAAACTTTTACCTGTTGAGGGGGAACAGATATCTGCTGTTAAGACGACACGGGAATCTTTTCCAGGGGACATCTTCGCAGGTCCGCCCTCTTCTAAACACAGCTAACGGCGATAGTAGCTGCCAGCCGGTTTGGTAAGTTTACTATAAAGTCAACTACAGCAAGGTGTCCGCAGACGTTTGCCAACACAGGTAGGTCCTTCACAGAGTTTTTAGCATTAAAGTCCTCTTTCTTTTACCGTTATAAAGCTCTCAGTTAGCTATTCAGTAGTTAGCTATTCAGTAAACGTTTTATGAAGTGAGTCCCACAGTTAACCTTAGCTGCCTGTTAGCTGTCAGTCAGTGTAGTTTTGTTACTACAGCTAACCAGCAGCTTTTCGTTAGCCGTAACTTATTATTGTGAAGGTGACTTTGACGATTTTTAGAAGCCACACGACTCGTTAAAACTTAAAGCACGTTCGAGTGAAATATTAACACAGTACTTCTAAGTTGTAGCTGAAGTTCCGGGTGTAGTTTTATGTGCAGCAGAGGTATTCCAGATTAACTGAATATTTTCGTGTCCAACACATTAGACAGGGCCTCTGCAGCTGTTTTATGTACTGCTTCTTACAAATAAACTATGTATTAAATAAGATGTTTGTACTGTCGGTTTACTGTATTTAGTACGATTTTCGTAGTTTACTAATTGTGAAAGTGTAATAGTTTCCTCAACCTAACAGGAAAGTTTCGGAAGTCGTTTAAGGTGCTCTGATTTCGTCAGTGACGGAAGTAAAACCCTTCTTTATTGCATGTAATGTTATTTGGACAAGCTGTGTTTGTAAAGCTGTGTCAAAAGTTTATTGCTACTGTGGAAGATTTGCCAGTATGTTGGTAATTCAGCGTGTAAAGCCAAAATTTGTAGCTCACAGCACTTTGATTTTGCATGTTTGCAGAAGAGTACTCCTGCTAGTGTCCTCCATTCAGGGGGAGGGGGAAAAAAAGAGGAAAAACCCAGGTGGTGGGAGGTAAAAAGTATTACCTGCTTATCCAGACCAGGCTGTTTTGCACACTGTATTGGAGACCTGATCTAAGAGGAGAGGGAGACCGTGGAGAAAGCATGCCCACTGACCAAGAGCCCACCTTCACCGTGAAGCTGCTGCAGCTGATTCTGATCTCCACTTACTGGGGGATGCAGATTTGGGTCACGTTCATTTCAAGTGGGTATAACACACACATGCACACAAATACAGGATGAGAGAATGATAGGAAGTACAAGTGGTCACTGATGAGATAACTGTTTAGTTTATAGTCATTACTGAAGCAGAGTTTTTCCTAGTGAAAACTGGCTTTTGGGGAGGGGGGTTAACTACAGATGTAAGTATGGCGCATCTGCTCTGGCAGTGAGTGTGTTACTTAAATTAACATAAGTCTGTGCTTTTCATAATATTTATGTCCATTTGATAAACAAATGAACATTTTGTACTTGATTAAATCAATGTCCACTTTAGAAAAACTGACAAAAATAACAATATTTTACATAATGGTAGAACCCTTTGGTTGGGCACCCAACCAATGGTTTTTATGGTTTCATGGTTGTTATGGAGGAAAACCCCCTGCTTTCAGTGTGGTCCCAGCCATCCTGAATGTGACATAAGTGACTGGATCAGAGTGTATGTTCAGTATGTCCTGGAGTGTTAGTGGTTGGGGTGGGCGTAACAATTCTGCAAAACCCCAATTCATTTCATACTTCGGTTTTTAGCTTTTGGTTCTTACAGGCCCGATCACTTGGCCCTGACTAAAAGAAACTGGTGCCACTATTCTGACACATTTGCATTTCACTTCTTAACTTTACAATCTTTAAACATTATTGCTTTCACCAGATTACCCATTAACACCACCACATGCATATCATGGGACAGAGAGATGGAGCCGCAATACAATACTGTGGATGTTTGTGACACGCTTTTACTTTCAGAATCTTTAATAACCCTGCACACAATGCTTTTAAAGTGAAATGCGTTGGTTTTCACCTGGCCTTTTGTAGCTTGCAAAGTTTACGCATATTGACTTTGTTATTATTAAGGTATGTACATTCCTTGCTTGTGGAGTAATGCCCTTCACATGCAACTGACCTTCCTGTTAGCTTTAACGCTGCAGTACGTTTCTTTCATGTTGGTTCTTTACTGTATCTGTGGTCATATTATACTCTGTATGTAAATGTTTTCCTGTATCTATATTATATAATTATAATTCTGAGGTGAAACTTGATTTCAGACTTTGCTGTTACTGCTGCAAGATAATGAATGGATTTTTAATTTTTTTTTAATGGAAATAGAAGCGTTGATTTTGCCTGTGGAGTTAATACGTCCTTGATTCTGCTCAGGTTTTGTGATGAACAACCACCTGAACAGACACACATATGGCTTTATTCAGAGTCGTCTAGTCCCGTTCTATCTCCACCTCGGTTCAGCCTGTGCTTTCTTTAACCTCGCTATCTACGCTGTGTATCACCCAAGTGACATGTTGGATGACAGAGAAGCCTTTCAGGTGTGTTTTGTTTTTCTTTTCTTTTTTTCTTTTTTTGTTGTTGATGACACTCATTTTGGAACATTTCCTAAGTCTTTTTCTCTGCTTTTGCCACCAGATCTTCATCTTCTTTGTGTCTGTGACCGTGTCGGCCATCAATGCTCAGTGGTTTGGCCAAATGACATCAGAGATCATGGCTGACATGCATCTCATTGAGCAGGCATGCGGACTGGGTCAGGATATCGGTCTGTCATCCAACCGTGAAGCTTACGCTAAACTATGTGAGACGGATGTGAAATACAGACACCTCAGCAGCCGCCTTTGGCTCTACAGACTGCTGTCCTCTCTGTGCAACCTCTGCTGCATAGGCTGTAACTTCTACAGCCTCTGTTACATGGCCGAGAACCTTGTTGCACTATAAAACTGACACATCAGGACTGCTGGATCCCTTAAATCAGTCCTTTACAAAACAAGAAATACTTTCTTTTTTTATTGAAGCTATAACTAATGTATTTAATTCATAATGTCTTTCTCTGTAAGGTGTGCAATGAAATGTCAGGTAAGCCTTATTGCCTCTCCTAGCCTCTTTGGGAATAATGAAAGGACCCTGCCTTGTTTCTCTCATAAGGCTTGCGGAGAGGTGAGTCAGTGAGTGCAGTGTGGAATGCCTCACCTTTCACCTAGTTTGCCTTCACGGTGTTGGCTGCCTGGAGATTTCCTTTCACTACTACAGTTGCCTTAATGATAACATTAAGCCAGTGGATTTTTTTTTTTTAAAGCTTTGCTGTAGCAATACAGGACATGCCATATCAGAAAACAGCCCAATCCACTGGATGTTTTTATATGTATGCAACAAAAGGGCCCGTTCAGTTAGGGAAACTGCTCCAATCCTGCTCACCCCCACTCTTTCTGGTTGGGTGGAGTTTTTATCCCATATTCAGGGTAGTGTCACAGGTTTGTCTAGCTTCCCTTTCATTGCTTTAAGAACACGTGTGGCTGCGTGCATGCGCGCGTGTGCCCGTGTGTGCTTCATGCTTCATGCCTCAGAGTGCAAGGTTGTACTATCTTTAGTTCTCCTAGCTCCTGTTGAGATGAAAAAAGAACACTTTTACTGTGGTATGCAGTCGGTGCTGCTTTTAGCTGTGCTTTGCATTAGTTTGTCTGTATGAGCCTTTATTTGTCGGTAAACAGCTCGTTTGTATTTATTGTTGAGGAAGCAGCGAGGGAGGAAGACTGTTCTGTCGTACAGCAGGTCGGTCTTGTTGTGAGAGTTGTCCAACAGGTAGACCCTTGATCTGCTCCTGTGATAATTGTTCTGTTGATTAGTGTAAATCACTGGTGACAAATGGCATCAAATAACCAATTTTGTTTAGCAGCTTTGACGGTTGTAGTGATCTGCTGTCTAGTGATGCATCGATCCAGAAAATAGTATGGGGACATTTTTTTGAGGTGGTCGAAAGTATTGAAATTTGCTAAGTTGATGTGGGTCTATTTAGGCTAAATGTCTGTTATAGTAATAATAATAGTGCCCCCAGAATGTCACAATGAAATTGAGAGAAAGACATACATTAATACATGTGCAGTAACTTTTCCATTACCTTTCGGATTGCCCTTGGTCGATAAACATCCTGCAAGGTGTTGCATCCTGCATTACTTGATATCATGTGTTCAGTGTGAAAGGCACTGGCACTGGTACTGGCACTTACCACAGGTGATGCTGATTGAGCAGACACTCATTTGACCCCTTTTCTTCTATCAGATATGGCATTAATTTGCCAGCAAGGGGTCTGCCCACATGTGGTTATAATCAGCAGCTCTAACACTGTACATAATTATTACATCATAATACATTCAGACTTTTTCTTTGGCTCAAATGGGGAAGTGATGCATAGCATCGAGCATAAGACCTTCTGGGAGCCCTATAAGCAAATGTCTAAAGACCTGAATGAATCTCTGCATTTGATGTTTTCACTTAATATTCCAGGATGACCTCCATACATATTTGAACCTTGTATTGGGCCTAAAAGGAGGATTATTTTGTGTATATACTGGCGAAGATTTAAAATACTGTGTGGTCTGTATCTTGAATTCCTTGTGCTTTGTTTTATAAGACCTCAGTTTGTTGTACATTAGGGTGTTTATGCACTCTCTCTATGGGGAAAATTATTTAGGCTTGAACTAAAATCAAATTATATTTAAGTTGTGCTTTTCCACTACAGTTCTCAGGGTGTTTTTAGTCATAGTTTGAATATCTCTGAAGTTGTCGTTTCACACTCTGAGCACTGAGCATCTGTGCTCATTTCTTTTAAGCTGTGTCTTTGCACATTGAAATGTTAAATCCTTTCCTGCCAGTGACGGTCCCTCCTTGTTGCACCTGCCTGGTTGAAATGCAACAATCAATGTGTTTCGTCTTTCTTCTGTTTGTAACACATGTCTGTGTAAACAAAGTAAAACTGCCATTAACACCAGCACTTCCGTAATTGAGGAATTTGCAGCATAGTGCAGATGTTAAAACCTGTTCTGTTTTGTTCAGACTGGACTGATGAAGGTGCCTTTTATGTGCCCATTTGTGGGGGTTTAAAAAAAAAAAAGAAAAAAAAGCAATGCAACATTTGACAGCTGCACATGAAGTCAGGACACAGCTGCCTGTAGGTTCAGCCAGTTTGTAATGTGTAATGTGTATATTGTATATCAATATAAATGTGGTATGAGTATTTAGTTTAAGTTACCTTTAACATTCATTTGTGGATATTTATGATAGTTTGAGGTAATGGGGTTAGTTGTGCTCATTTAAGTTATGACCAGCAAGGTCAGAAGGTCATGAGTTGTTAATGGTAGTGGGTTTGGATCCATGATGTTTCAACATGTGACTTTTTGTATTAAAAAATATTTTATATAAATTTCATGCCTCAACCAAAGCTTGCTGTTTTTTGTTTTTCTCTTTATCTAAATCATTCCTCCAAAGTTGTACTCTCATATGTTGCACACAATGTAAGATGTTTTCAATTCAGCCCACTTTAATTTTCTTTATATAGCAGTAGCTTCAAGAGAGCTACTAGAGAGAAATCCCCAGCAATCAGACGACCCCCACCCACGAGCAAGCATTTAGCAACAGTGGGAAGGAAAAACCCCCTTTTAACAGGAAGAAACCTCAGACAGAACCAGGCTCAGGTAGTTGCGACCAGCTGGGAGTGAGGGGAGGAAGACAGGAAAAAGACACTGATGAAGAGAGCAGAGATTAATTCTAACTATTGATTAAATGCAAAGCGGTGTGTGAAAAGAGGTGAATGAGGAAGAAACGCTCAGCCCACAGCAGCCTGTGACTGAGGGAGGGTTCAGGGTCACCTGATCCAGCCTCAACTATAAGCTTCATAAAAAAGAAAAGTTTTAACCTCAATCTTAATAGTAGAGAGTGTGTCTGTCTTAAAACTAGGAGATCTTTAACATAAGATGAGGCCTAATTATTCAAGAGTTTGTATCTAAGAAGGTTTTTAAATTTGATTGTGGATTTAACAGGGAGCCAGTGAATATCGGAGAAATATGCTCTCTTCTAGGCCCATTTTGGGTTGATTAAGATGTTCTTAGTGCTGGAAATACACTTGACTTTAGGCAAGGGAGGTCTCTTGGCAGATTCCACATGCAGCGGCACACAATGCCCCTTTTTAGCTGTGGTGATCTTACTTGTGTGGCACTGCCCATCAGACTTGTTGTAGTTTGCTAATCTAACAGTGAATATACTTATTGAAAAAGTTATTCATAACAGCTCAGCTGCTGTGTTAGATCTTTTTTTTCTCCTTTTGGCTTTTTATATCAATGAGAGTAGATATCCTTAATACCTACTTCTGTGCTTCATGCACTTGATTGAAAAAAGATGCAAGTAGGGCTCAAATGACTTGTAAATTACTGACTCTGGAATCCTTTGCATATTTGGATTGGGCAGTACTGTTTACAGACTTGTACCAACCATGTGCTTTCAGAGAGCGCTAACTCATACTTCTGTAGTGCCTGATCATTAAGAAGAGTTAGAGTGATTTGTGAGATCTTTGATGGTGACCAAAAAAAAATCTGCTTTCTACAGCATTTGCTGCCTCCTAGTGGTGGCAAATTAAAAATTAACCAAGGTAGAAAGTATGTCTGTGAAGGTTCTCATTCATCCAGGTCATGGTAGTCTAAGGAGCTTGGAAAGAAAAGCGTCTGGACTTCTCTAAGTTTCTTGAAAACGTTTCACCTCTCATCTGAGAAGCTTCTTCAGTTCTAAGAGCAAATGGTGGAGAGTCCCAGATTTAAAGCCTTGTGGGAGTGTCTCCCCATTCTGGGGATAGGTCTCACAATCCCCATTCTGGGGATAGGTCTCACAATGGGTTCACGCGAAACCTTGGCTGATTGAGACCCACACCCATTTTCACACCTGGACTCGTGTGATTAGGTAGAGGATCAACAGGGGGTCCATGACCCTC
>VVHJ01025236.1:1066-15998 GCA_015107715.1 Tylochromis polylepis
AGTGACCGAGCATAATCTTTCACCTTAACCCACCAGATGGGAAAAAAAACCCAAGATTAAATATCTGTAAAACAAATGCACATTTTTAAACTTTTAAAGCTGATCCCCATAGTAATCAACAACAATGGCTTCAGGTGAGGTCAGATGTGAGTGAATTCTGTTTTGGCCTCCACTCTGCACTAAAGAAGAGGTGCACTGAGCCTTAAGTTATTTCAAACAAGATCCAGGATTAGTTAATGGCATTTGTATCCATATCATATGATGTTTGTGTTCAAAAAGCTTCATTAAAACTGCGCTGGTATTTGCATCTCTGCTCTCTCATTACACTCTCTGACTCATGGAGCCCCGCCCCCACTCACAATAAAAATAAAAAAATGGCTGTTCTCATGCCGTGTGACTTTTGCATTTTCACACATTGAGTCTGATCTAAATTAAGTCATTAAAACACTAGCATCACACATTAACACATACCAACCAACCAAATGAAGCCACAATAGTCCAGTAACTCTGTTTTAGTAAATAGTGTCTGCTGGCTTTGATGTGAATACCATGACTTTAGTTCCTCGTAGCAAAGAACTCTCCAATTGTAAAACAGTGAAATATTTTAAAGAGTTCACAAAAACTACTTTTAGGTGGCTAAAATGCTTTATGTTGATCTGGTGCACAGCAGTACATGGCTTTAGCTTCTGTGCTGGTACCCTTTGTTGCTTTGGGCATCCTAACCACCATTTACTGGTTTTTTTTGTGGATCAGTGCTTCATACAAACCCACTTCAAACAAATGAACTAAACCCCAATCTAAGTGAAAACAGCTTATCCATTAAAACAGTTATTTTAAAACACCAGAATGAATTATATAAAGCGGTTTTACTAAGTTTTCTAAAATTATCTCTGAGACAGTGATTGCTTTTTAAAATGTCCCATGTCACACGTGAATTTGGTAGACAATAGAGGAGGTACAAACTATCCGTTGCCTCTCAGAGGCTGAAGTGATCTCAGGAGCAATTTTACGTTTGGTTTGCCCTTTCT
Organism: Tylochromis polylepis; assembly: GCA_015107715.1. Lineage (NCBI taxonomy): Eukaryota > Metazoa > Chordata > Actinopteri > Cichliformes > Cichlidae > Tylochromis > Tylochromis polylepis. Next base: position 2,095 of record VVHJ01025236.1, read on the forward strand.
TCCTTGTTTAATTTAAACTTGGCCAGCAGTTCTTGACCTCCAACCACCAAAGTATAATTCCACCTAACAGTGCTCAACCTATTTTGACCTGCCTATTAATGAATGCTTTCTGGAGATGCTTCTAACTGTCAAAGTAATACCACAGGAAACAAAATCTTAAGATTGATACTCAACCCAACAGAATAATTATATTATTTTCTTTAGTGTGTTTAACCAGTGTTCTGTTAAAAAAAATCTTTTCATTCCTCTTGATCTGAAGTATTTTTACATAAATAATCTTATGATGTGTGTAGGTGGAGGTCTCTCACTAAACACACTAATTGATCTGAAGGAAACTTAGACCAGTACCAGGTTCATCAACAGCTACATAGCTTATGGAAATTATTTTTTTTTTTTACAAATTATATATGTGTGGTAGCTGATCTCAAAAAGAATGGTCACATTATTTGCACATTTATTGTTTTTTGTAAATATTTTGCTAAACGATTTTTAGTGCAGGGGCACTTTGAGGTAGCTGGAATTCAGATCTGTAAATCAGTGTTCGTCAGACAGTGAAGTTTGATGTGTTAATGGTGCCTGTAACCGTCTACCTTCCCTTATATAATCAATATGTCACTTGCAAAGAAGAAGAAATATATGTATTTATTATTCATTTGTTTGTTGTTTATAAATATCTGTTTTTGGCATCTTACTACATACATTATATACATACACTATAATGAAGACTAACTTGATAAATTAACATACATATCTGTGTTTTAACATAAGAGTGAAGCGCACACAAGCCTGGCAAAAACTGATTTTTGCACACAATACAGAAAAAAGCTTTACAGTTTCTTAACTATAAAGTGTAAATGAATGTCAGCTTAACATTTTCAGCTGTTTCACCATTTTTGAGACACGCTTTTCCTTATATAAGCTACCTGGATGAAGGGGAGCGTCTTTAACACAGGCCACGTATAGCAGCCAAATGAGTTGTTTTCATACTATGTTTACATCAAAAAAGATCTCTTAGCAAAAAGGTGAACAGTTTTGGATCCCTTTCAGTGTTACAGATGAACTTTCTGGGTTTTTCTTTTTTGGTTGATGCTATTTTTTCTCTTTTTTTTTACCTTTTGCATGATTCCCTTCTCGTAGTAGTAGCGCAATGATCTGCTGAGTTTGTCGTAATTCATCGCTGGCCGGTTCTTCTGAATCCCCCACCGACGTGCCACCTTTGTCACGCGCACGAACATGAAGACAATAAAGACAGTCAGTAAACAGAGCATTATCAGAAAGCAAACTTATCTAACACAAACGAGCACGGTTGCCCTGATTTCCAGACAAGAACGCTGCAGCAGCTGAAATGTTAAACAAACTTACCGATCCATATTTTCCTAATAACAGTAATTAGAGTGCGTCCAGCTTGAGCAGACCTGACCAGGGATGTGTTCATTAGGAGCTTGTCACACACCCAGCAGAGGAGGCAGCAGATGTTACAGCACCTGTCTACCAGACCACCCACCACCCGGCCTCACGGTCCAAACCCACAGCCCCACGGCATTCTCTTCAGCTGCTTTTTTTAAACTCTGGTTTTGACTCTCATTTTCGTTTGTTTCTCACAGTTTATCTCCTATGACACCGTCCCCGATCAACGCAACTGTGTTTTTTCTGGTTCTTCTTTTTCACATCTTTTCTTGTCTCCGCAACCGCTGACATGCTGCAAATGCAGAAACCGCTACCTAACGTTTGTCTGCGGCGCCTCAAAGCAAATGCGTTTGGTCACCTGATGGCATGAATGGGGCCCCCTGTTAGGTGCAGCTGGCCCGTGCTTCCAGACACCATCGGGCTGCGTGGACCACTGCCCGGTACTCATCTATCTCCTCCATTCTACACTTTCACCCCCTGCCTGCACCCTGCATCCTCCTTCATCCTCCAGCAGTGACTGAGCCCCACTGTGTGTGATGTGGCCATACACAAACCCTACCTCTGTTTCCATTTCAATAGGCCCAACCGCCAACATGGGTTATATTTTTAGGAATATGTCCTGTGAAATATTTAGCAGAAGCAGGCCATCAGGGTCACTTGGTTGGCTTTAGTATGGAGTGAAGAATATATATAACCCTCTGAGGGCCAAGTCATCCTCTGTGATGATCCCAATCCTAACTCCAAACCCTTACCCTAACCTGTGCATTAAAGAAAAGCAATAATATATATTTTTTAAATCTAAGACGTTTTTGCTCCCTGTCAGTTAGAACGATTGCTCTCTTTGTCCTCTGATCGGTAAGAACAATTAAAAAAAATTTTTTTTAAAAAGCCTATGGTGTCTTAAGAGCAGACAATATTATTAATTCACACTTTGACCTCTGACCTTATCTGATTTTGCACTGATCTACCTTACAACTTTACCTTACCTTTTATTTTTTCGCCCACATACAGTGCAATATTTTAGACTCACGCAGGTATAAATTACTTTCTTTCACTGATTAATCACATCATTTTTTTCTACCAAAAATCTACAACCCAAATATATTTAAGTTATAATTACATAAAATAGTCTAAAGCAGCAAATATTTACTTCTGAGTAGCTGAAAGCAGGTAAACCTCATTTGATGTTTTTATTGAAGAATTCAAGGATTTTTGTTATGCATAAACAATATATGTAGTGAAATACAATGCAACATTTACCTAAGACTTGTCCAAAATCAGGATTACAATATATAAAAATATCTTCTTTTTTTTGGTGACAGTGCATTTCTGTGTCTCTTACCTCTTCTGGCTCAATGAGTTTAAACTCCATGCCACGGCCGGTCCAGGCAATGAAGTGGGAGTTGGACGGGTCATCCAGTAAAGCCACCAGGAACTGCCAGAGCTGCAGCGAGCCTCTGCGCTGGTACGACGGGCCCTCACGGTACAAGCCCGACTCCTGCTTGATGTCACCTACAGAACATGGAGCAAATGGTTATTGTATGATGGGCAGAATCGTTTTACATGGCATATTTTTCATTTTTAAGAGTCACCGTGGGACTCACCTTCCACCTTTTCAGGCACCACGCAGGTATCGTCGTAGAAGTGCCTCGCCACTTTGTCAAACATACAACCTGGAAAAGAAGATGGAAAAAAAAAAAGACAGCTGGATGTCATAAGAAGCAAAAACCCACACGTGCACCATCACAACATCCACACGTATCATCGTTGGTACCTTCAGTCCTGTTAGCGTGAGCCAGATAGCCGTCTTGCCGTAAGTAGACAGAATGGCAGCTAGGCACTTCTGCTGAAACCCAGGCAAGAACGAGAGTGGGTGTTAAAGAGCCCGAAGGCAGCATTAAGAACACTATCTCAGTTATCTGAGAGCAGTCAAAGCCTGTTCACTCAATGCACCACTGGCTCTGATTAAAGAAAATGCCCTCCAGCATCAGCGTTGCGATGGCTTCCAGCCACAGGCGAGCTCACTATATCACACCGCTGATACGCGCCCCGAGCATCTCCACTCAGAGGAAGATTTACAACTGAATAAAACGCGGCGCTCGTGTGAAAACACGAGCTGACACGATGTAAGTTTTTTTCATAATACGAGGGCTCGTGATGATTATTTTACACAAGTTTTCAGATCAAAACTAAACGGACCTGCAGGTGTTAGTTTCTTTGACATTTTCACTGTGCAGCTGCAGCACGTTTAGCTAAAACGGTTGAAAATGTATCTTCTCAATCAGCTTCTTATTATGACTGACTGCATCCAGTGTGAGTACACAGTTTTCTGCCAAAGATGTTTGCTTTGTTTTACATGTTCTTCCATTTTTCTTCATGCGTTCCTCACCAGTTTGAAAAAAATGACTTGACACATGCTTTTGTAAAACAGTTAAGATATACTAACAATACATTCAAAACATGAAAAAACACTTTTTAATGTTGTTTATGTTGCTTTTCGCCGTCCATCAGGCCACACCCACACTGGCCGGAGGGGACAGATCGGCTCAGTCCTTCAGTGTTAATAAACACTCGCCGATTCGACACTTGCTCACATTTTGTTGTGCATATTTAACATTGAGTCCTGATGTCTGAGGCAACATTCAAGCTGATGTTAAAATGCAGCCGGTCCCTTCCAAAATGATAACCGTCACTTTTCTGGGGTCAATTTTTAGGTGAAAAGGAACAATTCACCCCCTCCCACCCCCACCCCTCTTCCTCTGGTCTGTCGTTCTATTTTCTTTTCCAAGTTTAGATTGTTTTAATGCAAATTTGCCAGGTTTGAAGATATCAGCTCTAGAAATATCTGCCTTTTCCTAAATTGCACCCACTTTGTTGTTTTCAAAGCACCCCTATCTCCAATATTCCCACATGGGATAAAAAGTTCCATGTAAGAACTATTTTCCTTATAAGATCTGCCAACCAGCTAAAATAGATTTTTGAGTGAACTGCACCTTTAAAAGTTCTCACTCACGGTTTATCAATATCATGGATATAACAAGAGATCAAATAAAGACTTGTGGTTTGAATAATTGTTAAACCAAAAATGTAATTTTACATAGACATGAGGAGTTTTTTTTTTAAATAGTTGGCTTAAATGGTTAAGATAGAAATGCCCCACTACATACTTCTCTAAAAGTTCCTTCATTTACCGGTTGGTTTTACTACATTGTCCAATCGACTCTTCCATTTACTGTATATGTCCAAACCTCCCACAACACAGACGAGATGCTGCGATCAAAAAAATAAACAGCCAAATGGGCTGCAAAGTGAATGTTCAATAAACAGACTGAAGCCCTTCATTTAGACCCATAAACATTTCTCTGAGCTTCATCAAAGTAATGGACTTGTAGAGGAAATTGCTGCTAATGAAATTACCAAATCCCCTCCCATCCTTTTCAACAGGCCAGCTCCAGTCAACATGCCCCACTGTGACTGCTAATAAATTCACTCTGATGCTCCATCTTGGACATCTTGGTCAGTGGTGGACACAACATAAGGAAGATCTTTTTAACAGTTAATCAGATATATTTCACCACATTTGTTTTGTGATTGCACGCAATTCTTTGTAGATGCTTTACAGCTAGTTGCTCGTATCTATAACAATTCTTCTAATTGTTAAAGCCATTTCATTTATGTAGGGGGAAAAAACCCAGCTTGGTTCGCCCCGTGAAGTGTAAGAATTGGCTGTTATTACTAAAAAGAAAATCGAGCTGTCATTTGTCAGAGGCATGTCATTTGGGGCTCTGTAATTTTTGCCTGTATTTGGTCAAAATTGTGAACAAAAAAAACAAAACAAATAAAAGAAGAGAATAATGGATGATGCAAATAACATTGCTGTAAATTGGCCAGAAGAAACCCAAGAAACTGTTAAAGAAAGGGGGTATTTTTGGACCGGATCTTGTTTTTCTTTTCTTTTCTATTTTTTTTTCTTTTTGATAAATTTTTCAGTTGTGCTAATTGGCATTTAGAAGCCACATAGTTGTGAAACTCAGTAAACACATCTACTGCAAAGTAACGTTGCCACTGGAAAAGCGAGAAAACACCAAAAATCACAGCTGCCTGACTCCTCAATGACAAAAACTGCAGAGCTGCCGTTAGGAAAACCAGGTGTAATTTAAAGAGATGTGAATGAGGCACCAAATGTTTTCTTCTAAACTCCTCGCCCTGGAAAGAGGCTGCTTTTTCCCCCTGACTGGTCACACAGACTCTCCTCCAGCTCTGCCTCTCTTGGGTCCACTCTGTCGCCTTCTGAATGAACCCGGCAGTCCGGCGAATGTTCATTCATGTCCTGAGGTAGCCTCAGGCTCCACAGAGGCCGCTGGCTGATGATTAGGTCCCTTTACTCTCTAACCGAAGGGAGCGGACAAGCGTGGGAGGGCAGATTCTGGATTGTGACCAGGCACAGCCCCCTCCTTTTTTTCTATTAGAGCACCACAGGAAATGGCGAACAGCACAGACACCCGGCCCAACCAGATCCCCTGCCCTAATAATGGGCAAACTCAATAAACACCGCCCCCTCCCGCCATGTCTTCTCTCATTCCTGAAATGATAATGCTCTGGCAGCTATCACTTCTCTGCTCTTTCACTTACCAGAGTAGTTTGAGGGAGCACAAACAACAGAAACCTTTTCAGATCGCTCACCTGAGTCATAGGTGAAGTCCCTCGGCTCCTGCTTGATCATCATGCTGGCTGGGTATGTGTGGGGAATAGGGGCCCCCATCATGGCCGGGTGTTCGAAGAGGGGGTCGGGGTACTCCTGTTTGAAGCCTTGAGGAGGGAAAGGGATGTTGGGCTCCGACATCTGCCTGTGGTAGATAGGCCGACCGTCCCGAGCCATTGTCGGCGGGGAGGGAAACGAGTGGCAAGGCTCTGACAGCTGACGTCGAAATCTGAGACAGACGACAAATTCAGAGGATTCATTACACCGACTCCTGATTGTGAAAGACTTGATGAGACAAAAAAGAAGAAAAATCAAGAACATGTACACTTTTTTACTAAATGACTAGTATTTAATTTACCTCAACAACTTAATAGAAGATAAAAAAAGACCTCTTGCAAATGAATGTGAGAAGTAGATGAAAGAAAGGCTTGTAACTAGCAATCAATGAATCAATAATACAGTATCAGTAAAAATTCTGAAATCTGTAACGATGTTTTCAAGTGCTTGCTTTTTTGTCTCCCCTGAGTTTATTATTACAGGTGACCAAAAAAAAAAAACAAAAGATAAAGGAAATGTTAGGAATATTTGTCTGAAAATTGACTTAAAGAATCCCAAAATCAAATTTTCATATTTATCCCATGGCACTTGGCTTGTGGTTCTCATGGGAGTAACTCAGAAGTAATGTGTTTCTCTTGATCTGACTACTCCAAAAATCCACAAAACTGAAAAGTTTCATGTATGAAGTATTTTCTCTATATACAGTGCACATCCGCCAACTGTGTCACTGTGCAGAGGGATGTGTGTGCCCATACTGGGACACATACTGGAGACGCGCCTCTCCTGGGATGTAATGTTAGCTAGCTCTATTCTCCTTTAATAATTTGAGGATCACAAGGAAAATGTCATTTAGTTCCATTATATTCCATTATAAGAGAAATCAGACATTTCTACTCCTAAACTGGGAAATTCACACCAAACCAATCTTTTCCTTGAAATAATTAACTTAGTAGGTTTGTTTGTTGTTGGGTTTTTTTTTTTTCATTCTGCCATTGATTTATTGGATGAGCTCTATTTCAAAGCATTAAAGCCAAGCGATGACCACATGGCATTATATGGTTGGGAAAGTTGCCGTTTGCAGGCCCCGCCCACTAAGGATTCACTCAAAGACAGAAACTCAAATGTGCATCTGCTGCTGTGACCTTATTACAATCTATTCTTGGTACAACTGCCAGCTAAGATCACCAGATGTAAATGTGATGTAAATGTAAGAGGCTGCAGTACCTGTGGTCCATAGTGTAGGCGTTATCAGGGAGAGGCTGCGAGGGCGGTATGTGGGTGTAGGTCCTGTCTGGTTTGGGCGTTGGGGCCGCCGTTGGTGAGCCATGATGAAGTGGGGACACAGGGGTGCTACAGGGGGGCGTCACTGGGCTGGAGGGCTTCATTCCTGTGGGCTGCTTCTGCTCATAGGCACTGGGGTAATGGCAAGGGTTGAAGGCAAGAGTCAAGAGAAGGCAAGATGCCTGTGTTACTGCCAGTGTACCTTACATGATTTAAACTCTTTCTAATTAAGGATAATTTCACTGATAGCTTCTTTTTAAATTGTCTGTTTTAAGGGTAGTTTGGAACAAATGCCCTACCTCTTTAGTTTGGCACTCACATATCCTTTCACTGTTTTCTAAACTGATTTGATTTACTGTATAAATTATGAAGCCTTGTGCAAGATTTGGATGTAAAGACTCTGAGCAGATGTCACAAAGTGAAGAAATGCATCACAAACTACCTCAGGGCATTTATGTCAGACTGCAGTTAGAATCAGTGGCATTTTAAACCACTCCATAATCAGCAGTTCCAGAGACCCTCTGATTCAGTTCAGTTATAACAGAAAAATAAAACTTACATGACTGCCATAATCGCACATAAATACCTCTAATTGGAAATATCTAGGAGTCACTTGTAAATGAAAGCCACCACCCAAAGCTGTACAGATCTCGATGTCCTTTGATTTGCAGTTTGGGATGATTAGCAAGTCATTTCCAGTTAAATAAAAATTACAATGCAGAATTAAAAAGCCAAAAGATTAAAAATGTATAGAAAGCATAAAGATTCTTCACCAAGAGTAAAGTGATGTTAAGTTAAAGTGAGTATTTAGTCGTCGCTTTCCTACAATAAACATTCATTCCTGCATTTATGCCTCTGTTAAAGTGAGGAATGTGGAACCAAATGTTCTTTTCGGTGTTTTCTTTACGTTTACAAACGTGAAAAAGGTATGATTCATAAAAGCATATTAAAAATTTGTAAAAGATGTTTAGCGTGTCGGGGGGGGGGGGGGGAGCCCACCTGATGTTGTACGGGCACTTCTCTCCATACTGGAGTTTGAAGGGCCGCTCCTGGCTACAGTTGGAGCTCAGCTCTGAACACGGGCTGTGCAGCTCCCTCTTGATCTTCAGCTGCAGTCCGTGGAAAGCCACTACGATGGGAAGGAGGAAGAAAAATGAAAAAGAGCACGTTTACACTCTGTCCAACGGTAACAAGGTTGGTTTTAAGGTTGTGACTGATTTTTTAAAATTTTTTTTTATTAAATTTAGCAGCAGACTATTTCTGGATTTGCTTGTAAGCACCTGAGACAGAATTCATACAATCACAGGACAGAAAAAAATAAATAAAAACTAAAACCTCTGTCTTCATTTACATCTGACAAATCGTTCACAAAAATTAAAATGAGATGATCACAGTCTAGAAGAAAAACACTACTCCTTTCATGTAAGTACAGCAGACGATGTGTCCATAATTCAATATCAACACTTAAAATACAATTAAATTTCAAAACTGCACACAGCAGCTTTACCCACATTGGAAAAGGTCATGTTACAGTGCAGATACAAGTAGGCATGAATGTGCCAAGCCATCACTGATTAAGAGAACACGTGATGGATATATTAAGTCTAAAAGACTTGCTTTTCTAAGCATCCATCTGCCAAAGGATATGACATCTGAGGCCATCACTTACACAAACAACTCACTTCAAATCCCATTTATTCAGCCTTTCCTGACGGGGACTCTGTTAGTGAAATATGACAATCATAAAACAGGGTGTGCGGTGAGCTCCGATAAATGCTTTATCTGCTTTCAGCTGGCTGTCAATAAGTTCCAGACGACAACAACAAGTCTCATTGATCTGAAGGGGGGCCTGCGATCTCTACCTATGGCCCCACAGTGAGCCCGGTGCATCTGAGAGGCTGTTAAGTGCCTGATCAGTCCTGATTAACATCCCATCATCTAGAGTCATGATCAACGCTAATCCAATTGACTGCGCTTCTGAGGAAAAACCCAGTCAGTCAGAATGAAGTCAGGCTCGGGTTGCTTCGCCGATTGCCGTCTCACCGCGACGGCTCACAGAGCAGCAGTGAAGCCATCCCACAGCGCTCTATCAAACACAACAGAGGGCCAGCCGCGGTTGAAGACGATCATTTCTGATCGATGTTTTAGACTGAGAGATGGCCTTCACCCGAGTTTATAACCAGGAATTATGAATGGAGAAAGTCCATCAACTCTTGGTCCAACTCAAGTGCAAACATTTAGACATTTGAGGACTAAAGAAACTTAAATATGTGGCTAGGGACTATTTTTCTTTTAAATACAAGAAGGTCTCTGAGGCTACAAGGAGTTGAGAGAGAAGGATGTTTTGAGGAGTTTTCTCACGGCTGACAGACAGCTGCCATACGAGCAGGGGTCGATCTGCCAACACCCCATCTGACGCACAGTCGAGCCCCCTGGGTGATGGGCCACACGGGCCCGGCATGACAAAGCTCGGGGGTTGTTTGCAGCCCTCGCTGGGGGCCTGACCTTTTCTGGGTCATCGATCGGAGGTCAAAGAGACATTTCCTGAGGGGAGACCTTTCTTGACGCTGGCATCGCAAAGCCTTGTTAAGAGATTATGGACTCAAAACAGTACCTCAGCTTTAGCTGTCAAGATCACAATCAGTGTCACACTAATTACCATTTACATTAAACACACATGAATTTATTTAGTTTAAGAGCCGACTCCCCCGGCTTCTTGTTTACAGCTCACCTGAACCATATTTCTTTTCTTTATTTAACACTGAATGACATTAAAACAATGTCTATAAAAATGCTGCCGTTAAATGTAAGATCCACATCAGCTCTGAACAATGGCTTCACGTGTGCTGCAGCACAGGGCATTAAATTAGAAATGGAAATGTCACAATAGATTTTGTCAGTGGGGTGCCAAGGTACACAAATCAATAGCGAGGGCATTGCCTCTGACTAAAACAGAGACTTCCTTTTTAGTCCAGAATGTCATGCCCATCACTGCTTGATTGCTCTCATTATCTACATATTGATTAACTAAGATGGCAGGCAGTTTTAAAGAAGAGGCAGTTAGAACAATTACTGGGTCTATTTTGAATGCAAATGTTCTTTTCTTCGTTGTACCACTGACTTAAACATTGGGCAATTTGCTTTAGCCTTTGCAGTACAGATTCAACAGGAATCTTTCCTTTAAACATCGTGGCACATGCAAAGAAAAAAAAACTTTTTTCTTTTTTTTTTTTTACATTTTCCAACAACACTTAATTCTAATATTTTTATTTTAGCAGCCGTTTGTTTGCCAGTCCTTTCAGTACACTATCAAATAACTGTTGGCTCCGACTGTTGTCGACTTTGAAGGTACAAATTGTGCGTTTTGGCAGAACCGGAGCCTACGTTTGGCAGATATTTCTCTAGTCCATTCATAAAAAAATACAGGTCTTTTGGCAACAGCGAAAAACCTTCCATTCCATTTTCACCTACTGTAGGTGCTCGCCTTTGCTGTTAAATGATGGAGGCTCAGATCTGCTGGTAACGTGTGGCCTCATTTTACACCTCCTCTACTCCTCCATTCCCTGCTAAGTTATGCTAATGGTAAGCATCTGTGTTGGAGTTTGAGACAAAGAAATTTCTCCTTCTCCTCCTTCAGCCCGAGGACACTTTCGCTTCGAGGCCGCTCACACGCTGGTTCTGCGTCGCATAGACACTGAGTGCAAAGTTGACATTGAGAGAAGCTGCAGTAGCTTCTCATGAGGGAAGATGAGTCTGGCCATGAAAATCCAAAATACGCCAGCTTTTATGCAGCGATATTTAAGGCTTCAAAATAGATGTCTTTCTTTTTCTCTTCAGATATTTTTTCTATCTTTTATTATTATTCTGGTAAGAGTTGAGAGCTATTTCACTGTTGTTGCAAATTTTATTTCAGCAGCACAGGAACAAAAATTTAGGGAATACATTTATTTTCTTTGAAAACATTCACCTCAATAAAATAAGATGTTTCTTGTTAATGGTAGCAGCTAGCTTACACGGCTAGCAAACTAAACAATAGCACAGCTTGGCTAAAGCTAGCTGTGCTAACTGTTGGCTTGCTTTACGTTTGATTTAAATCAAATTCGATAAGTTCATTGCTAATTCACAACTGACATATTAATGTCTGTTGTGAATTATTTTAATGTTGTAAAATGCAATTTTTAGTTATTTAAATCTGAGTAAATAATCTATTGTTTTTTCTATTTTCACCACGCTAGAATCAAAACCATTTAAACTGCTGAGCACTAACGAATGTGCCTCAAACGCTTCTTAAGACTGCACTATGTTCAAATGCGGATTAATACACATACACTACACGTACATGGGCACTACTGAGCATTTATGGAGCCAGGAGGTAGTATGTGGGATTTACACAGAACAGAGAGTGCCCACGTTGATCGTAACAAAGGGAGACGTTACCCAGTGTGAGTCACTTCAATGTTTTTGGAGCAACAATGGACCTCATAGACAAAAAAGCTGCTGTTTTTCAAATGTAACTGATTTGTGTGGAATCAGTTCACCGTTAGCTTTGGATTTCTCGCTGGATTTGGTGACATTAAAAGTATTTAATATTGCCATTTTCATAACGGCCCCTTCCTGCCACTGCCTTTTCTTTAGGTTTAACTTCCCGCTTTATCTCTCGTCACCTTCACCTCTTTCTTTCTCCCTGTCTCACCGTTCGCCTCTCCATCTCTCGGCTTGGTGAAAACCCATATGGGAGAGCTGCCGGCTGGGATGCCTGCTCGTGCGCCCAACCACGGTGCCCTCACCCTCCTGCCATCTGTTAGTGCCTCTCCAGCCTGCTGCAGGTTTGCCAACAGGACAATTCAGATGGTCAGCAGTCTCCTGCCACTATGGCCACCCACCCCGGCTACCTCTGAAGGACATCAGGACAGTCTTGGTGACCTCTGGTTATCTACTGTACACCACACTACTCCATGTTGGGTTTTAGGCAAGGCTAATTCACACCCATAGTTTAAATGTTTTGCCTTTAATACAGCAGCTGTCTTTAGTGTCGTAGTGTTCTGAACATTTATAAAAAAGTAAGATTAATGAAAAGAATCAAATAAAGTACAGACATTTAATGGATTTTTTAGACTATAATAACTATTTTAATATAGTTTTATGTGCTATGATTTAAGGCACATTTATTCACTTTTGGAGCAACTTAAATCATAAGTGAAATTAAAAGCCAAATCAGATTAGGACATCTAAAGTCAAGTGCCTGTAGCCAGGCAAATCCCCTCGGGTCTGTCATTTCAAGAGAGCAGGAGTACTCGTGGCAAAATAAAGTGAGAAAAAAGAGAGACCCCTCTCGGGTTTCTAATCTAGCCTACCAACAGGAACCTTCTCGATAATCTCAGGCTGTGATCTGAGTCACATGGAGTTAAAAGGTCTGTGATCTTGCTTGATGCCAGATCTCTTACAGCTTAATTTTACCAAACTGTTATCTGTGACCACAAAATCTTGAAATGCAATTAAAGTTGCCAAACTAAATGTCAGATGTGACCTTCTCTCTTTGTTCTTGTTCAGAATTCTAACTTCTGCCTTTTGTTCAACTTTCATTTGCAGGTTAAAGGGTGTTGAGGACACCGGGAGGTTTTGTGTTTTTTCTCACAGTTTAATGTGCATTTTGGCTCAAATGAAAGACATGTGCTCTATCTGGGTCCCACTGAGTTCCACTCACTCAATTTCTGTCCCCACCTTGGCACTACTTCCTCCAGAAATGGACCGTGCCAAGTAACCAGTCACCGTGTGCAACCACCGTATACAGCCAGGTGAAGTACGACCAACTAGCTTATCCTCATCACTGTGAGTGATAAATTAACCCATGTCGGACACTGGAAAATGTTTTAAAACTTTTAGGAAGTATTCTTAGAAACAGAAACTCTCCTTTTGTTGGATAAAATATGTAGAGCGAGAGGAAAAAAAGCACACACAAAAAAAAACAGGTCATACTTGCTTTCATGCTTTAAAATCTCCAGTGAAGGATAGGGAGTGTAAAAGAAGGCCAACCAACCTCCAAGTGAAGAAGGATAAATGCAGGAGTAACTAATATTACACTGCCTGATTTAGAAAATATAACCACACTCAATGGTTTGCACAAAAAGGAGTTTGGGGAAAGGTCAAGGAGGAGCATATTTTTAAGATTTTATTAAAAAAGAAAATTCAAAACAGACATCAACTGACAGCAGTTTGGACTATCTGGAGTTAAAAATATCACTTCAACTACCTAAAAAAAAGTTAGCCACAATATTTTGATGTTTTCTTATGCAAATAAGTCACAGTGCAATAATATCTCAGTAGCGGGCCCAAAAACAACAAGGGAAAACAGAGAAAGACACACACACACACACACACACACACACACACACACACACACACACACACAGATAACCCCCCCAACCCAGACCATGCACCTGTAGACCTGCAAGATTGC
>VVHJ01025236.1:24418-44816 GCA_015107715.1 Tylochromis polylepis
TATTAAGCCAAAAAAAAAAAAAAAAATAAAAAAATGGTAAAAAAAAAAAAAAAAAAAAGGACAGTTAGTGAAGTTAGTGTAACTGGAAATTAGATGTACAATTTGGTAAAATGTATTGTACATAGGTACATTGTACATTAATTGTGCTTTACTGTACACGGGTTTTCTTTAAAATTTAATGACACCTTTGCATAATGTCTGCAGTTTCCTGGTTGCACACCTATGTTGAAAGCTTACAGGTGTTATTGCTGAAAGAAGGTCAAGGGCAAGGATGTAATCATTACGACTGTCAGGAATGCTTTTTTGTCACTGATATAGCTAAGTTGTAATTTGTAAAAATGTGTTTTGGGTGCATAACAATCAGCAGAGATTTCCTTGCCAGGATACAGGACAGATCTAGGATAAAACCCTGAAAGAGAACTTTACCAGTGCATCAAACACTTGACTGAAAGACGGGTATATCGGAAGTCAGTGGTGGTCACGCTGGTGCCATCTTGGATCCAGGCAGGGTTCCATTACCAGGCAGGTGAAGTGGATGTGAAGTGAAGTACTGTGTCACTCCTGCTGAACACCCTGAGGATGGAGAAACGCAGGTCAAGTGCAGGAGTCTACCCATCTGACACTGAGACAGCCAATACCCTAAACCAAGTGCCACTCTAAAAGAATATAATTGTTTTCCCCCCCATCCTTTTTATTTACAAAAATAAAACTGAAGACACTGAAGGTACTCCAGATTAGTACACTGTGTTTCACTTGTACTTATTTAGCCAAAATTGAGGTGACTAAAAATAGGGGACAAAGATAATCATTATAAAAAGACAGTTAACCAGTTCATTTGCTGCTTATCCTCATTGAGCATTTATTTGAACATTTCTTGCATTCTTTTGTCCTATTAAAAAGAAACAGGAAAAATTAGTGGCAAGTCAAAGCTTATTGCCAAACACTTTTACATTCTAGTAATTTACTATTACTCACAGGGGAGAGAGAGATCTCCTTTCTAGGATGCAAGATGAAAAACAAATGTCGAAGATCGGGAATTCAGAGGGTGTTGAACTAACATGAACAGAACATATTTAATGGGAATGAGCGTTAACCTTGGCAAGTTATACTAACTAATGAGTAGTTATTCAGTTCAATTCAGTTTTATTTATATAGTGCCAAATCACAAAAGCAGTCACATCAACATGATTTATACTGTAAGTAAAAACCCTACAATAATACAGAGGTTAGAGTTATGGTTAGGTTAGAGTAGCTTCAGATGCCAAGTCAGTATCTCCCTCTTGGTGAAAAGAGATGAAAAACCATGTACTATCTGGATTTGCTTAGAAAGAAATGGCTGCAAACTGGTGGCACAAAAAAGAAACTAAAGCCATTGTCTCAGAGAAACAGTCAGGTCCATAAGTTTTTGGATAGCAGTGCAATTTTTGTAATTTTGCCTCTGTACACCACCTCATTGAACTTTGAATTTAAATGGTCATGATGTGACTGAAGTGAAGACTTTCAGCTTTAATTCAAGGGATTTGACAAATGTCATTACAGATGTTTTATACATACTGCCACATTTTCATAGGCTCAAAATCAGTGGACAGTGGAGAGCTGTTCCCTCATCGTTCCATGACAAATCAAGCAGATTAAAGATCTGGACTTGTGTCAAACTTGCATTTGGTATTGTTTTACTGCAATACTCAATATGAAGTCCAATGAAATACTTATGCAAGTAAAAGAACCCATCATTAGATTGAAAAAACAAACAAAAAAAAGAAAAGAAAAAGAAAATAAAACTATCAGAAAGATTGCAAAAACTTCATGGGTGTCCGAGTCAAGAATCTGGTACATTCTTATAAAAAATGGAGGCACTTGCCAGCTCAGCAACACCAAACGTCCTAAAGGATGACAGAAGACAACTGGATAGAAAAAGCCCAGTCAAGAACACTCAAGGAGGCAGGAGTATCATTGTCAAGGTCTGCAATTAAGAAATGCATTCATGAATGTTAAAGGTCCAAACCACAGGTTACACTGAAGAACAGGAAGGAAAGATTAGACTTTAGACAGATGATGACCAAGATTAACTTGTACTCAAAGAAAAGGAAGAAAAAAGCATCTAGAAGGAAAGCATACGACATCATCTGTCAAACATGATGGAGACAATGTTATGGCATTGGGCATGTATAGCTGCTAGTAGAACTGGGCTATTAGTGCTGGTGTTAGTATGGATAATGAACCAAAGCATACTGAAAAAGTGTTTCTCAAGGAAAAGAGATGGGATAATGACCAAGGCAGTTACCTCATTTCAACCCAGTTGAACATACGTTTCTATTATTAAATACAAAACTGAATGCAGAGAGGCCCACAAACACTGTGGTGGTATACAGAGGCAAATTGGAAAAAGTGTTGTCACTGTCCAAAAACTTATAGACCTAACTGTATTGCCCAGCAGAGTTGTACTGTATGTGACTTAGCCACACTGGCCATCAATGTTCTATAAATTGCTACTTTTCTAATACAAAGACTGTGTGATGTCTCATTGTGCCTCTGTGAAAACAGAGCTGGTAAAAGAATTGAAGAAGCTTCTCGGATGAGCGGTGAAACGTCTTCAAGAAACTTAAAGAAGTCTAGACGCTTTTCTTTCCAAGCTCCTTAGACTACCATGACCTGGATGACTGAGAACCTTCACAGACATACTGGTAATTTAGCTAATTCTACTCTAGTTATTAACTTCTACTTAAATATTTCTAGTAGTGCAAAAGCATAGAGG
The DNA here is from genome assembly GCA_015107715.1 of Tylochromis polylepis. NCBI lineage: Eukaryota > Metazoa > Chordata > Actinopteri > Cichliformes > Cichlidae > Tylochromis > Tylochromis polylepis. The sequence goes on from VVHJ01025236.1 coordinate 27,174, forward strand.
AGACCATTGCTGATACACTGCTGTGCCAAATTTGATAAACAGAAGTCAAAGCTTTTCATACTACAAGTCAGATTTGGTTCATACAGCAAACACATTATTATCTATAATTAAAGCGCCTACCTCATATCCATGTCTAACTTATAACTACCAATTAATCTAGCACGCATGTCTTTGGAGGAGGATGGAGCACCAGAGAGAACATGGAAACTCCACTGAGAGACCCTAGCCATGATTCAAATCGGGCTGTTGCCTCAAAGCTTCTTTCTTTGAGGCAACAGCGCTAACTGTGCCGCCCGTAGGATTTGAATCTGTTATACCAACAATCTTTTGAATAATATGTGAGCACTATGCATCATTAAGGAGTCAAAGGTTAAAAAAAAAAAAAAAAAATCCTGAACACGATGCCAAACAACAAGCTTTTTTATTGTTTCCATCACTTTTCTCAGTCAACACTGGCAGGCATAATTTCTTTTTAGGCAACAACAAAATGGTGTGAGTTCTAGAGTGAAGCAAAAAGCAGAAAAATAAATAATACTGTGTACAAAAATACAACCTCACTGTATAAACGCTACACAATACAAAGCAAAAAGACATGGGAGACCCCTCGGACCTCCGTCTCCGCTGGCATATGGCACTTATAAAGACCGAAACAGTCAAGCCTAAAATTCTTCCCAAAACATGCAGAAGTGAAGTTCTGTAAAAACAAATGCATTTCTCAAGTGTGTCTCGCTGGTAGGTCTGTAACATATTGTCCCCAGAATATGAATAAGTGAGTACTTTAGTCTTTGGTGAGCCTGAATGAAATTAGTGCACAAAAGCACTGAATTACTACCAATACCACCCAGCCACTTAATACTTTTTATTAAGGAGGATACTCATATGAAGTTATTATTTATAAATGGCAAATGTGCATATGTTAGTGACTGTTATAAGCTGTGACTGATTTTCAGTATTGATTCTTTAAATGGTTTTTGTCTCTTGTCTATACATACAATTTCTGAACTCTCTTAGGCAGCGTTCTAGTCATTTCTTTAGGTAGTCTTCAGGAATAGTTCTCCAGGCTTCTTGAATGACATTCAAAGCTCTACTTTGGATGTTGGCTTCCTTTTGTTCTCTTGTCTGTTAAGATGATCTCCCAGCGCTGCAATTATGTTGAGGTTCGAGCTCTATGGAGGCCAAGCCATTACTTGGTGTTTTGTTTTGTGTTTTTTCTATCCAGGTATACTTTTACTGCATTGGCAGTGTGTTTAGGATCATTGTCATGCTGCATGGTGGATTAAAATCTGCTGGCAATTTTGCGCATTCATAATTCCAATTTTGGCAAAATCCTCAACACCACTGGCTGAAATGCAGCCCCAAACCATGACAGAGCCTCCACTGTGTATTACAGATGCCTGTAGACACTCGCTGTGGTAGCTCTGTCATGACCTGCTCCAGACATATTTGAAGTAAAAATGTAACATTTGGATTAACTCCAGAAGACCTGTTACTGCTGATTTATAGTCCAGTGTTTTGTGATTTGGTATACGTCACCCTGTTTCCCTTCCTTAAGAATGCTTCTTAACAGGCACCTTTTTTTTTTGAGAACATTTATGATGAGGCTTTGGCGAAAGCAGATGGACCAATTGAAAGGCCAGATGCATCTTTCAGGTCTCTGAGTCAGGTCTTTACTGACAAAGAGACCTGACTCAGGTGTTTTTGCTGTTTCTGAAGGACATGACTTTCATATGCTGTTTTAAGGACATATAGCTAGGCCAGATTTTTGGCTAATAATCCCCTTGTTGGTGCAAAACACTACTTTATGCCAGTAAACTAAGTTATCTTTGGCATTAACCTTTTTTTTGGAGATTCAGCTAAAGAAATGGGATCATGCTATTAACAAAATGCTAAAGTTAAAAATTAAAATTGTCTCTTTGCTAACTTGTCTGTTACGTAGACAACACTGAATGATTTAAAAATCAGTGTTAAGTGGCTTAACAAACAAACAAACAAAAAATCCCCTGAAAATTGGACTGATAATGAACGTAAAAACAGCCAATATCCGAAGAAAAACTTTGAAAGCCTTTAGAATCCTTGCTCAAGAACACTTAAAATAAATTTAAAAAAAAAATTAAATACAGTCTGACTCCTTAGAAGCAAAATATAAAGAAATGAGGAATTTGCACAGCACTGTATATACATGGATGTCAATAGTCATTTTGTAGGTAGTCTTTCACTGTTTAATATACAGTTATACGTGCAGCGGACCGTAAACCCCCACCAATAAACATCAGAAAAAAATCTGTTACCATAGAAGGTCAAGCTGCTTCTTCTGAATACAACTATACAAGTGCCGTAGCAATAGAAAGTCAAGATGAATATTGTTGTTTTCTGTGGCTTTATACAGATTTTCATTATAATATGCCTGAGTACCTGTTAAGAAAGCACAGGATCCCATAAAAATGCAGATAAAGGATGATGTGGTTGAAACGGAGCTGTGCTGTAGATGCAGATTCAAAAATGATCAATTTCCATAAGTGTCAAAAGAGATCATGGTCACTCATGCAACAGAAAGTGTGCACAGATCTGGTAAAACTGTCTGGAAATCTCTCGTGCGACGTAAAACAAAGAGTGTCATGCATTTTTTATGAGCAATCAATAATCATTCCTAATCTTTCCACTGACGGAGGAGCAAAACAGCCAATCAAAACATGACAAGGATGCCTTGCAGGAAACATTAAATGAAAGCAGATTTTCTGTCTTTGCACTATTTGAAGCCATTCACGAGTGAAGCGTAGAAGAGATGTCGGGTAAAGACACTTCACTTTTTACTAAACACTTTGGGGAAAATCAGATGCAAACTCCTGATATGTCATCTCCAACAGCAGCAGCCTCTTTCACTGTCCATCATGCATCAGGGGTATGCAAATACAAAAATAAAACATTAGAAAACATCAATAGCAGTTAAATATGAATAAATAAATAAATAAATAAATAAATACATCTCGCAAAACACATTCAGCTGTGGGTTTGTTCCACATGGCACGGAGCACAACAGCAAAAATAAAAACAGAAGTTTAGAAAATAGAAGAAGAACAGACGTGAACTTCCAGAAATAGCTTCAATATTTTTGGAGCTAAAGTACACCACAGACTGTAGAAGAAAGTGTCAGTCCTAAACTCGCCTCACTTTGGATCCAGTGTGGGCTTCTCAGTGACATCCCCATGCTGCAGGCGACACATTCTGATCCTACACTTTGCTACTGTATGCCGGGCTATCAATCAGACAAAGGGCTCCTTTACAAACAGGCCCAGCAAAGATCAACCGGTGACTACTGCCCTGCAGGTGTGTGTGAGCACTCGGAGGTCTTGAAGGTTCAGTCTTTGCTCTCAGTGCGAGTTCGTCTGATCAGTGAAGAGAAGAAGCTTCGACCTTGTGGCAGTCCCATTAGCATGGGAGCTTGGTTCTTGTGGACAATCTCAATCTAGTATAAGAAAGGAGAGAGCTGAGATTTAGCTCAGAAAAGAAATACATAATGAAATGACAGAGTGATTTAAGCTGTCTTCATATAGCTTTTTTCAGTGGCTATATGAAATCGCTCAGTGCTTATTATACAGTAGACTATAAAGGGAGTTTTTCCCATGTTGCCTGGCTTATAGGGAGTATTTACCTGCATGCATTCACTCTTTAATCCACGACGACAAACTCCCATTTTACTCAATTTAACTTATCCCCCCCCCCCCAAAAAAAAAAAGTTCTACATAACAATTTAAACATTACATTTGCTCAAAGTCCACCAGCTCTTTAGAGCAGTGGCCAATCTAAGATCATTACTTACACTGAGGTGGCACAAAAACCGACGTCTTGTCAATTTATCTTTTTTGCTTTGCAAATTGTTGTAAGCCATATATTCAGTTTCTTACATCGCTCACTCTTATTATTTGTTTACACCGGCACGCCTGCTATGTACAGTGCTGTGAAAAAGTATTTGCCCCCTTCCTTATTTCTTAGTTTTTTGCACATGCGTCATAATTACATCTACCACATTATCAAACTAATTTTAACATTTGACAAAAACAACCCAAGTAAACACAAAACTGTGTTTGTAAATGATGATTTCATTTATTATAAATAAAAATACTAGCCACACCCAGGCCTGATGACTGCCAGACATGTTGAATCAAGAAATCACTTAAATAGAACCTGTCTGACAAAGTGCAGTAGGCTAAAAGATCTCAAAAAACAGATCAACTCAAAAACAGATGAAAAAGAAAGTCATTAGGATCTATCAGTCTGAAAAGGTTTACAAACTCCTTTGTAAAACCTATGAAAAAAACCGTTAAAGTACAAAAATTCTGTTCTCCTTCACTTTTTCCAAAGTCATCCAGTGGACCAGGTTGAAGTCTTTGATGGGCCGATTCTGGCCCACGGACCTTATGTTTGACACCCCTGATTTAGACTCAAACCACTGAAATGTATATGCCAGACCAGACTATAAGCTAAAATACTGACAATTAAGACATAATATAGTGTACTTATCTTTGATTTAAGCACATTTTGTATGTTTCAGTACTTCTTTGGATTATTCATCATTTATCCTACACAAAACCATAAATCTATTCATTATTTTTGTTATTGTTATATTTAATTGTTTTAGTGCACCACACATGTGACACGTGTTTTTGAAACAGCTCCCATTATGTTGTGAAACTATGGTTTTTTTTGTTGTTTGGTCTGTTTTGGGGTTTTTTGTACGACATTTTTGGTTCTCAGATGAACAGAGATTGTGATAATTTTATGGCACATATACTGTATATATATTGATTTGATGCCAAAATCAGCAACTATAATAAACACAAACACAACAGACACAATGGTACTTAAACTATTATTCAGTTTTCACAGCTTATTTACAGAGGACTTTTACCCATAAAATGAAAGCGCCTCCATAATCAACAAATGACTTTTTTGAATTATGTTTACCTTTCATTTACATTTCAGAGGGTTATCCCCATGAAATAATAAGGTTTCTATCCACTGTTCATTATAACCAGCACTTTATCCCCACAGAAGTGAATTCAGCAATGCATTAACAATTAAAAAAAAAAAAATCCTCCATATGGATTTTTGTGTCCATATGGGTTCTTGTCAAGTGGCTTATGAATGCATATTTGAACGTCCTGACTACAACAAACTTTGAGAATCCCTGGGGTTCATGACTCCGATAACATATTATTGTGGATTACTGTAAAGACTGAATTTTATATTATCTGACAATATCCTGTTTGCCCGCAATGATGCAATTTCTTTTAGGAGTTGCAACTGTAGATCGATGGAACCCCAAATATCAACCATCAAGGGTTGTCATATTAAGCACATCATTATAGAGTCGCACTAAGAGTCTAAACGCAGTAATGGGGAGGGGAAATGCTACCATCTGCATCCAAAGGACCACATTCACTTCAAAGGAAAGCTGCCATTTATTGTGCTTGCACTCTGACTCTGCAGCAATTACTTAGCTTTTGTGGGCTTTCTGCCATCATTAAACATGATTGAAGTTAATGTTTATCAAGTACTTTGCCATAAACATGATAGTCTTTATAGACAAGACAGTGGCCAAAAAAGAAAAAAAGATCTAAAGTGATACCTGAAATAAATTTGGATGGTAATCAAGCTCTGTGTTTTTAAGATGCAGCAGTAAGTATTTGTGTGGTTCAAGGGCCCATGGAACAATATGGCTTTTAGACAGAAAATAAAAGAATTTGATCAAATGAAGGATGGATGCAATGAGCTACCAGGCCACAACTAATCATCCTAATTAAGAAATCCGAGGGGAGATTTTACTTAGACCCTAATGAAGGTGCATTTTACCAGAATCAAATCTGCAAATATGGTGCCAGTTATTTTAGATCTAGTCATCAGAGTGACACATGTCGTATTTCGCTTAAAAACTCAAATGGCTGACGGTGTTAAACATGGTATGCATGCGGAGGAACTGAGATGCATTTGCATAGCTGCTGTTGTTAATAATTAGTGGAACAACATCCAATTTGAACTGTGATGTTTTTGTAGGCATTCAACACGTTGAGTGATTCAGATTCAGTTCAGACATACAGAATGAAAAACTTTCCCGGGAAATCATTGCAGCACAATTATGTATCGTCAGAGCCCAACTTTGCTCTGTGTAGTTGCGCCAGCAGATACAAGAGCACTTGCAGGCCACTTGTTTTGTCATGGCTGGGCGATCCATATGTAAATCTCAGCAGCACTTCAACTGCAGTGGTGTTCTAATTAAAGCTAAACACAACCGTAATCAGCGCAAACTGAGGAGTTTCGTTTTGAAAAACGAGCAACTTGGACAGAGAGAAAACACTTAACGAGGCACATGTTTGCGATCTAGACGATGAGCAAATTAGAAGAAGTAAGAGTTGAATCATTAAGAATTTGTTAGCATAAATTAATGCACTAAAATACAAAGCAGTGACAGCTGTATTGCTATATTAATCTTACTATTAAAGCATGTGTATTTCATACTTTTTAAAACATGTATCAGCTTTTGGTTTGTTTGTCAGACTGTCACTGACAGAATATTTACCCCATTTACACAGAAATCATATTAATTAGTACGAAAAAGAAGTCAATGAAAGCAGAAAAAAGACTGAATCAGTCACTAAGGTGGGTCGTATTAATGACTCCTGGATATCTCAACATCTTAGACAATAACCCCTATAAACCATTCCTTCTTATGAATATGCAGATGTGTAGGCAAGGGACAAGGTTTCTTTGTTCTGTGAGCTTTCTGTTTTGGTTTCATAGTGCAGTTGCGTTAGAGCAGGCTTTGGTAGCAGTTAACTAGCTGATGTTGCCTTTAACCTAACAAGCATTTAGCTTTTTTCCACATAACAGTAACAACGTGTTTCCTCAGCGGTTCCTCAAACAGTCTGATGTTACTCTTTAAGCTCAGAATAAAAAAAAAAGAACAAACAAAACACTTTTTAAAATCTTGAAATTACAGAATGCATCATGGATGCTCAGTGCCACATGCTGGAAAATTTCTCAAGCATCACTGTGACTGTCCGACTACAGATTCCGTATATTAAAGGTATTATTAATTTTTTTTTAATTTGCAAATTTGTTTTGCAAATGGAGATTATACAATACTTGGCTCAATTCTTCTTTCACTGCCCTTACAGCTTACTTTATATTGGCATATAACTGTCTCCAGTTTGGATGAACCATTTGTGGAAACGCAGTTCAACTTACAGTGCACGGAGTCTGCATCCAAGGTTCACCATCAATCTGCATTGGAAGGGATTTACTGGTTCTGTAAGTGAAGAACAAGAAAACATGCTGTAACAAATCTTCACAATAAAACCAAACAAAAGCATGCTGCACCAGGATGCTTAAAAACCATCACCTTAATTTATACTCAAAACCATTTTTACACTTTTTCTTATACGCCACAGCATTTGCTACCCTAATAAGCTAAAAACAATATATAAATTGAAAGAAAGAGGCACAAAAGATTGCTAAAGACTGACCTGATGGTCACAGAGGAGCACTGTGCCAAGCGCCTTCCAGCGCTCTTCAGGCCAGTGTAGATCTGACCCATCTCCATGGCTCCTTCGAGTCCCACGACCTCCAGGAGCTGGTCAGACAGGTCTGAGACAAAATAAAAACAAAAGCAACAAAGCAAAGAGAAAACACATTTTTAACCATGCAAAGTCCAGTCAAGTTTTATCCTCATCATGTTATAGTATCGCTGCTGCTTTTGAATGTAGCTAACATCGATATAAGAAGTAAACAATGCAAAAAGACTTCTACAAGGAGTGAGAAGACAAATAAAACAAAGTACAAAAGCGAGGAAGGGAAGAGGAAAGTGAGAAGGAGGTGAGGCAGAATAAAAGAACATGACATGTGATGTTCCTCACTTCAGAGTTTGCCTTCTGTTGCTGAAATATTTAATATTCACTGTATGAAAAAAAAACAAAAACAGAAAAAAGGCAACAAGCTACAAACAAAACAGCTATTAATTAGATTGCACCGGCAATGCAAAGCAATCTTGTGATAATATAATTATTAATTTCTCTTCTGTTTTTCAGTTATGAGCATTGATTTTGCCCCTGCTGGAAGCCCAGTGTCACGCAGGGCCCATCTGTTTCGGAGGCCCGCTCTGCCTCCGACTCTCCATCAACTCATCCCTCCACAAATTAAGAAGCTGCTGCCTCGCTGTTGGTAGTATACAGACACTAATTGAAACTAAGACCCATTTTTAGGCACTCGGTGCGTGTGAGCGTGTTAGCCCCGCAATGTCGTGTGTACGCGAGTCGTGTTGGTTTCCTGAAGGAGTGTCGTGGGCAATGTTGATGTTGCGGTGAGATGTTGTTGCCGCCGCCGAGCTGTGGTGTCCAGCTGCCACCATGGTGATGGACATGCGTCTGCCCCTATCTCAGCGCTGGACTTTGAGTGCAGCACTTTCCAGGGTCGGAGTGGAAGAGTGTGTACACATACAATCCAGAGCAGGTTGACCTCCCTGACATTGAGCTTTAAAGTTGCTCCCCCCGTCATGTGACTTCTCACGTTGATGTGAACGGCTCATGCGGGCCCATGGTGACATGTATGATGGACAGCATCACCACCGTGATAGGGATTGCTGTTTGCCCTGAGCTACAAAGATCTATTATAGTCTAGAGCTCTTAGCTTGGGAAAGAATGCAAAGGCTGTAGCTGTGTCAGTTTAACAAGGGCAGGAGGCAGCCAGTTCATGTTAATAATAATAATTAGAAAACACACACACACAAACATGCTCACAGACACAAATTTGTTTTTAGTTACAACTTTTAAGATGTCTCAAAGAATTAAAGAGCAATCCTAATGGAATAGTGCAACAGTTTTTAATCTGTTGTAGCACTGTTTGATTTAATAACTTATAACTTGTTTCATTTATATTTTTTCATATCTGTGGGAGTACGGGAAGCAAAAAGACTCATGAGCCTGTTATTTTGTGAATGCTTAATAATTCAAAGATTTTACTATTTCAGGTATGTTATATGTTTAGACTTTGTGTGACATAGTTCTCTCACATCTTTTTAACCCCTTATATAAATACTCTTTGTATTGCTAATGAACACTCCTACTGTCGTGTTGCTGCAGTGACATACAGTATTGTATATCACTCATTTCTTTAGACTTAGTTTTGTCTTTAGACCTTTCAGGCCTTCTTGTATGTAAAAAGTGGCAGTCCAACTATCTGCAGACGAACAGCATCTGAAAGCCAACAAAGACCTGATACGGCCCTTCAGTTAATCTATCTGCTGTTCACTGAATCCCCATTAGAAATGGTCTCAGTGGAAGGGGAAAAAGACGGGGGGAAAAAAGGCTGAGATGTCAAATGTCAAAAGAACTGGGCTAAAAATCTGTGGCAGCGGGTCTTATGAATCCAAATGTATAGAGGAAGTAAGGTGAGAGGTACAATAGTGAATGTCTACAGCCATCTGTAAAACACAGCAGAGGGTGTGTCCTAGTAAAATATAAAGAAATGAGATGTAGCTCAAGCCGTTTGCACAGTATTCTAGAAGAGGAGTGTGGTTAGAGTTGAGATAAATTTCTGATGTTGTACAACATCAGTCTCCCATATAAATACTTTTTAAAAGTCCAAATAAGTTTTCAAAATTTATTATTTATTCTAAAGTCAGCTGAACCAAAGTATATCGAGTATATTTAAATTAAAAGTAAAGACACTGACACAGTATATTAAGGTTGTGACTAATCATTAATGTTAGCTGTGCTAATTAATATATTGCTCATCCACAGTATACAAGTTGACACACTGTAACTTAAGTTTACTTTCTTTTCTAAAAATGAGTTTACAGACTTCCTTACACTCCAGTGCCTTGCAGTGTGCACTTATTTGCATTGATGCTGATATCTTGCCTGGGTCTGCAGTCCAAAGGAAATTAAAATATGTCCATTAGCACATCTAAACAGAATGATGAAACTGTTTAAAACTCTGCAAACTGTTATCCTTACAAATTGAATTGTATTGTATTTCCCGATAGCAGCATGCGGTCTATCTTTTACAAAAGCCTGAAATGAACTTTCAGGTAAAAATTGTTCTTTCAAATTAAGAGTTAAAAAATTGTTTTCAAAACAATAAAAAAAAAAATAACTGAAACTACAGAGTCTACCCTCTGTCTCAGAATTGTAAGAAAATTAATTCTGATCAGAACCTTTTTTTAATCTGTCCATGCTCCACGTCTCCATGAAATTTCATGAAATATTGCAAAACAGTAAAACAGCACTAGTCTTGGAGGAGAAATGGCCTTCAGGCAAAACTTAAAATTAGTCATATTTTCATCTCTTTCTAAGAAATGAGGACACATGACTTCAATAAGGGTCTTAATGGACTGAAATCATATTTTATCTAGAGTTATTTTTTTGTGTGAATTTCCATTTTTTCTTCTTGAATTGCCATCCATTATTCCGTTTACAGGAAGTTCAAATGATTCAACTGGATCTACAATACAAAGCACACTCTCTTAAATATAGTAAAAAACCAACACGTTCTCAGAGATAAAGCGGGAGAAAAACTGAATCACCGAACCGTTTATGCAGGAAAGAGGCCAAATTATAAAAGGCATGATAAGCAGTCCGTGGCCAAATATAAACCAAATCATCCCATTTATTTAATCTAGACTCAATGTCTCTTACGTAGGTCAAGAAATCAGGATTTCAAAGTGATAAACACTATAAGTGACAGTGAATGAGACAATTATATGAACCAATGTCCGTATGGGACATGAAAGCAGCGCACTGCGACTTTAATCTTAGCCCCGTCTTTCCTTCAGAGAGAGAGATTAGAAACAACGTCCTTGTCACTGTCAAACAACTACCTGTCCAGGCCAGCGGCTGCACTGACACATGTGGAGCGACAGGGTGAGAGCAGAGGAATAAAAGACAGACAGTGACGGAGCAGAGCAGAACCAGCAGCCGATCTGCTGAAAGTAAAACTAAAGAGGAATGGCGGAATAAGGAGGGAGGGCATGTGGAGGCCGATCCTCCAATGAAAGCTTCATGGGGCTTGTCACGGGGGATCAGTCCCAAGCATCAACCCCTCCACCCACACATGAAGCCCCTATTCTAAATAATTCACTCTGCAGCCATTCCCTTCCACCTGAGGGGCTTGTCTCCTGGCGTCACCAGCGGGACGATTTAACAGCTCCCGAAAGGTCAGGGTTTTTTTTTGTTTTTTGTTTTTCCATCCCCTAGCCACCCACCAGCCCACCCATCCACACACAGATGCAACTACACATACAGCTTGACAAAAAATAATCTCTGCCAACAGTTCTGTGCGTCACACTCTGCGGTGCGCCCTCTGGGCTAATGCACTCCTGTGTTTACCTCTAAAAACGCTGTTCTCTTGATCTAACAAGTTTGGCTGCTCACCTTGAGGGCACCTTCCACAAGGGCATCTATTCTAAGATGTACAGTACAGGTGGACAACACAAACACACCCACCCGCATCAATACACAGGCTTAAATGGGTATGGACACACATAAACAAAGGGAAATACTCCCCACTCACACTAAGTGCCTTTCCAGGTTCAGACTGTGGCCTCTATTTTTTTTTTTTAAATACAAACACAGAAGTGATTGATTTTTTTTTTCAGGGATAAATGGAGTGTTCATCATAGCAAAGCTGGGCTTTGCATTGATCAAATATGTCCCTCACAGTGCCATGTGCCTCATGTGCCACATGGTTCCTTTATCAGACAGGCATATTATCACATTAGAGATGTTTTTGCATTCCAACATGCAACAGTGCTTGTTGGTATAGTGCATGGACTGCATATAAAAACAGACATAGCCTCTGGGTTTAAACTGAAGTCTACGCTGAAATCCTTAAACCTGTATTTTTCTAACTGTCAGCAGGGGGGCGTCCACAAAAAAGAAGTCTGATGGTATGGAAGTCTGTGAGAAAACTGCCATCGGTGAACATGTTGATAATTTTATGGTCCTAGTTGGAAATTAGAAGTCTTATTAAATACAACAGCGCATTTCTTTTGTAAATGATGGTCATGTTTAATATCATAGCAGACATAGCAGAGGATGCTATAGGGCGAGCCTACCGGCTAAAAATGCTCGGTTCGAAACGTCAAAAAGGTGATGTTAATGTACTGGAGAATGACTTTTTTGGGGGGTTATTTATTGTAGGACTGAGTTGTGTTTCCTTCCTCACTGTTGTGTCTACTTCCTCACTGTCCCTCACTTGTTTTCTCAGCTTTTCAGACAACATAAAACACATTTATTTTGCACAATAGATGCTGTGACTTTTGAAAAAAGTCTAATTTAAAATGTGCCGCCTTTAAAGGCAAAAGAGCACCAAAGGAAACAGAAAATTGAATCAGTACTAAAAAGCATGAATGCTTCAGAGGAAGCTTCGCAGAGGGCTTTTTATTTTCCACAAATTGTGCTATGGCCAGTGAAGTCTCATAAGGGATCACTGGCAGCCATGTCTGGAGATCCTTGCTGGCTCTTCATGTCTCAAAGCCAGACGCTGATTGTAACATCCACTTCATCCCCAGGTACAAACACACCATCTCAGCAGGAAACCTAAAAAACATACTGTGCATCACCTGAATAGGCACAGTTAGACATGATAGAAATAAAATACAAAAGCCAAACAAATCCAGAATTCACGGCTGTGAGTCTACAAAAGAATTTAGAGAGACTCCTCAACAGCAACGATTAGTAATAAAATTATTTCAATAAAGAACTGATTAGCAACCCGTTGTCATTCAAGCTATGTTATAAACATGGCTAAAATGGGGACATTATTAATTTTAAATCTTAAATAAAAGTAAAACTAAATTGTATTCCCTTTCAACATGACTACAATAACCGAAAACACTTGTGCATTGATAATATATTAAGTCATATATATGTTAATTTATCTTAATACAGTTCTTACTATGTATTTGAAAGAAAGATTATATTATCTGTAATTTACCAGCAAGTTAGTATTTTCCACTACAGTACTAGAACATTTTGCTTTCTGGATATTTTCTACCCCTTGCTATTAATTCCCTAAAGTGGCTAACATCATTTCACCAGTTACCACAGAGCAGCTGACTCATTGTGTTGCGTTCATTCATATATTCCCATTGATGGGCTTCCTTTTGACGTAAATGGATTCAGGGGTATGCCCAACACCCCACTCAGTCAGCTCCTATTAAAAGAACCTGTCCACTGGTGCCCACACAGACCATTAATACACAGGTGACAGTTCCAAACTGTGACATGATTGTACCTCTTCTTTGCAAACAAAACCTGCTGGCTGTGATTTACCTTGTCATCGGTGAAATATTAATGTGCTCAGGAAAAGTTTGGCCCAAAGTTTAGTCTTTGATCTGTCTGATAGGAGCAAGGACACAGACTGTTAGTGTCTGATGTGGGCTTCAGGGAGAAGAACCTCCTACACTGTCAAAGCTGTTTAACTTACACTATTATTGTTCAACAAAGCCAACCAACCATAGTATGAAGCATGCAGGGGTTTGACTGCTGTTGATGACTCACCAATTACGTTACCACATGCTGACACCTCTTAAAACAGATTTTGTATAAACCCTTAAGCCTTAGCCCTTTCTTTAGTCATTTTCACAAAATTAGCCAGAAATTTTCAACTTTTGAAAAAATAGCGGGTGTAACGGCTTCCAAAGTAATGTGCTATTTTTCAGTCACACTTTACAATTACAATTATTTTGTTACTCGTGTTCTTCATTTATCTGGACACTAGGTTGATAGCAAAAACCCCCTCCAAAACAGTCAGCTGATTTAAGTTTGTGTGCAGGAGAAGGAAAATGGTGGCGTGGTCTACAGATTTTGAGGAACAGGGATATGGACATCACTTTTTTTTTTTAACTGCATGTAAGGAGAAGAGTGCAAATGTGAACTGCCTCATAGACAGACACAGCCACATTATTCTATTAACACTACTTTGGCACTTTGCAAGCATGTGCACAGGAAACATGCTAACACAGAACTAGTGAAAAATCCCAGAGTAATGTTAAATCTGAGTGTATGCAGACCCCAGCCCGGCAGCCAGAGCCTGAACAGGAAATAAAGGCAGTAATGAGCAGACATGCTTGTAGCATTGTAACCTCAATTTCTACCTGTACATGTTTCTACAGTAATGCAAAAGTGATGTGATGGGTAGTGTAACTCCTGTGCACAGTGGGCAACACCGAGTAAAACAGTGTACCAATTTTAGTCCTAGCTATACTAGTTGGCAGCTGCCATGCTAGCAGCTCAGTTAGGGTTACCCACATACAGTACTAATTTAAGCCGAATGGATCAGCAAAGCCCATCAGGAATGTCTGGACAACATTTCTTGTCAATTAATCCAATATTTACTATACCAAAGTGGCAACTTACCAAATTAGCTAAATGTGGCTTTGCAGTCACATAGCCAAGTATACCACAGGTTATTTAGGAATAACATATTTTCTCTTTTAGTTTAGATTTGAAATGTAATTAAGCTTTTAACCACACTGACTTCAACATTTATGTGAACAACTGTGAAATTTTTGGTGTCAGAGCTACCTTGAACTGCAAACATGAGTTCTTTGGGGTCGATCACAGGTGTCCTTTTGTCTTGACCCTTCTTTCCTCCTTTGCGGTTGCCCCTCCTCTTCTTGCTTTCACCCCAAAGGTTGGAGCCGCCATGCATGCTGGGAATGTTGAGAATGGCAATGCCTTCCAAGGAAATACTGCTAAGGTCCAGAGTAACACCATCACACTTTTAAAAGAACACAGAAAGAGAAGGACAGATATAATTCGTTTCATCACAAGCTTTGTGTAATGTTAGGTGTAATGTAAGGTGTACTTAACTGTAGTTTAATCGATGATGGAAAAAAGGTCGGTCCTGAAATAGTCTATAAGAGGATGAACCTTAAACAGTGTTTTTCCCCAAAGTCTAAACCGGAATATGTTGCTTTGTGTAAGTGAGATGAACCTTTGAATCTTAACCAATTCTCACCCCAGAGTGTCAAATGCTGCTGTTGTTGTGCCATAACATGACACTGCTCTCAAAAATACTAGGCACAGGGCGGTCATCTTTGAAAGAGAAGGTAAGATATGAATTTTTCAAACCATGAACTAGAGCTCCACTTTGTGTAGTTCTGTTTTCAGTTACTGTTTAGTAAAGTATAAAAATGACTTGGTTAGAAAAAAAGGGTTGAAATAAGCTCAATTATAAAATTAACCCCACATGTTCATATATTACACTTATAACCTAAAACGAAATCTTTATTTCTATCTGGGCTGGAGCCTCGTTTTTTGAGGGAACTCTAATGAATCGTCCAGCTAAACAATCATACTGGTCACTGAAACTACCCAACTAAATGCTCTTGAAATTACATATGAAGCGTTCTTAAGGTAAGATAAGTTTCAGTTTCTGTTTACTCTCCACTATTTGGTTTAATTTAGACACATAACTAATATATACTATAGCTTATTAGGTAAAGCTCTAGGAATCAGAAGATCAGAAAAATGGGAGAACACCTGGCTGTTTAACTTTAAACTACATATAACTACAGTTTGTATTAACTGCTTGACTTATCCTGCACGTGTTTTAATTATGCTTAAAAGAGCCCAGCAGAAAGGGGCAAAATTCTGTGTTAAACCAGTAATACTGTATTATATATTACTCTAAATAGTGCATTTTATCATTCAGGGATGTCTCATCATCTCCCTACCTGTCCTTCTTCAGTAATGTAGGCACTACTCAACCTTAATTAATGAAGACCTCTGCACTGTGTGGATAGCTCTGAGAGGAGGGAAGATGAATTGTATAGACACCATCTTTATTATCACTCAATATCACACACAGCAGGGTCGTGTAGGGCTAATTACCTGTGTGTTACACTAAGGTTATGTGAGAAGTGGGTGGGGAGGTGCACAGATAGCCTTCACACATCCACACTTTGTCTGGGTGAATCTGAAACTAGTTTACATTAGTGCTATTTATGGAGCAGCAGATGACCAGAATATCTTACATGACATCAATATTCTTACCTGACTGTTAGTGAAATACCCTTAATAATAAAGAATACATGATTGCTTCGTATCTAAGAGCTGAGAAAAAGAAGAATAAGTTACAAAGCAGCAAGTTTCAAAATATATGCCTTTGCTTTTGTTCCTTCTCTTGGATAAGTCTCCAAAAAACAAAATACATGGTTTGAGTTACCTCAACCTCCAGAAAGTCGTGGAGCTTCTTACATGTGGCCGAAAAGGTCTCCGAAGTGCCGAACTCAAAGTACCACAGCTTATTCTTTGTTCTGAAAAAAACAAAACAACAGGAACTGCAAAGGGACCGAGAAAAAAGGAAACATGGGAGTGTTTTCCCCACATCAAAATCTGAAGCTTGTGCTCTCTGTCTTTAGTCTCCTATATACTGGATTATATAAAAAAAAAATAGAAGACCACTCCATAAAGGTGCATTTGTGTTTGAATCATGTTTGAAAAAGAATCTTTTAATCTACACAGGAAATGTACTTTTACTGTTTACAGCTTGCTAAAACCACACAGTCATTAATCCAAAAGAAGTATAATGTGTTTCATTAATCACTGACTTCAAAGCTAGTTAAGGAGGCATCTGAGGGAGCACTTCGGGTGGCCGTGCCCAACATTAAGAAGCAGGGAGGGGCATAAGAGGGTAATCTACCTGCCCTGGCAATTAACAGAGGACTGGGGTGCTGCTCCCCAGGCTTCCTACAGTGCACACTCCAGTCCCTAAGGCTGATGATCAATGACCTTGCAGGGGTGAGTCACCATCTGTCCAAATACTGCTATACTGCATTGTATTTTCTCTCAGGTACACAAATAAAATGTAACTGTAACTGTAACTTGATTTTCATTAATAAAGTAACAGAGTAATATGTGAATCTTTGTGTAAAACAGATGTTTTAAGGTGAAAATAAAACTGCATGTCAAGGATAATTTGAATACTGCATTATTTATTTTATTTCTTAAATAATTTAAACCTTTGAACAAGCAGAATTCATCAACTTTGCTTTAAACAAGACTTGAAAGAACTATTTCTGATCACTAGCTCAGTGTCATGTAATTAGAGGAGGCTGGATCTTTGAACTTTAACTTGTTTTCTTTAAGCCAAACTGGTTAGATCAGGTCATCAGCTTCACAATGATTGGGGATGGAGTAAGTAACAGAAACCTAGCGATTATTTTAAGAGAGTCGTGGACAACTCATAAAGCACTGCATTGCTAATGTGAGTGCGATACTAATAAAAATAACTGCTAAACAGGTTATGACACTGCTCAACAAATACAGTGAATTAGCTCATACACTGCAAAATCTCCAGTGTTAAATTGACACTGGAAAGTGTCTATATGGGTCCACTCTTTTGAATGTTAAATGAACACTTTTGACAGTGTTATATTTTTAACAGTAACCTAGTCAGTGTTAAAGATTAACAATGACTAACACTGAGCAGTGCTGATTTGCAAACTCTGGAATATTACTAGCATTTTTAGTTATTTTCCAGTATTAGAAAATCAGCGCTGCTCAGTGTTAGTCATTGTTAATCTTTAACACTGACTAGGTTACTGTTAAAAATATAACACTGTCAAAAGTGTTCATTTAACAC
>VVHJ01025238.1:6771-17818 GCA_015107715.1 Tylochromis polylepis
CATCATTGGAGTGACTGTGAGGGTTTCTTGTCACGCAGCTTTAAAAACACTGACGGCTTTATTCACCACACCCCAACCTTTAAACACACAAGCACAGACAGCAGGAGTTCAAACACATATGCTTGTCTACCTGTCACTGTGGGGACCTTCTCTGACCTACAGCAGTCCCGGGACAGGACCTTAAAACAGTCCCAGAGATGTTATACAAACATGGCCGCTACAGCACCACCCACTGGCCTCTGGACAGTCTGAAGCCTCAGCGTTGGTTTCTGGAGTCTGAATATTTGGACAAGAGGGTGGAGCACTACGTTATCAGCCAACGCTCCGCCTTCTTGGACGGTCTGTTAGTACAGTGACCTCACAGCAGCCATATTATTGGTATTTAAAAATGTGTTTTAGCAGCAGAAAGAAGCAAAAGTCCGAGAGGCTGAGCAGCGAAGCCACCCTCATCAGTTTATCAATATCAATAACGGATCAGTGAAGCAGGCCGCACCTGAAACACTGTACAGAGAAACTCTTCACACCTGCTGTCAACAACAAAAGTGATCCAAATATGTGAGGAATTTACCACAAAATAAATATTGTAAGGACGTTCACGTCTCCTCTGAGAAGCTTCTTCAGTTCTGAAAATAAAGCACAAAGAAAACCAGAGCTTGGTAATCAAAGGTGAAGCTCGTGTTCCTCTGACTCCACCTCTTCAAAAAGTTTCATGAAATTCAGCCTGGAGGTTTTTCTCACTGACGAACTGAAGCAAGAACATCAGAGCCGAAATAAACATGAGCAATAAAACATGAAGAGAAACAAACACGGAGGAGGTCGTGCTACCGTCACAGACCGAGGGGACTGCAGCGCCCCCGTCAGCCCGGCAGGTGTGGCCCTGTGCTCGGCGAACAGCTGGAATCTGATCTCGGCTCTGGTTGGCTGCGTTTGCATATTTTCACCGGAGCGTGAAGTCGCGCTCTTATTGAGTGACCACTCACTTTCATCTGAAACATCAGGGCAGCAGCCGCGATGCATTCACTGCCACCCCACAGGGACTGTCATCAAGTTCATCTGCATAGTGATGCATTCACTGTTTGAGCTTCATGCTTTCACTCAGCTGATGCGCCAAAGTCACCCAGACTTCTTCCTATGTTTCCCATCATGTCTCTCGCCTTCTCTGCAGCTGATGGAGCACAGCTAAGGGTCAGCTGACTTATGTTTGTGATGTTTGATAAATAAAAAAATAAACAACAAAAACGCAAATCAATAAAAGAATAAAACATAAAACTTCATGACATAAAACAAACAAACAAACATCTTCAAACAGCTGTTAGCACAGCTGGATGTCAGCTGGTCTGTGGCACCACCTGCTGGACAATGACTCCCATCATCCTCTCTGCTGCAGTTTCAGAAAAGCGCTAATGAAGAAGAAACTTCATGAGTAGAAAAATGTGTAAATGAAGAAAAAATACATTATTGAACAAAGTCAGCATTTAAAAATAAAACGTGAAATAAAACTTTATCGAGCAGAGACAAAATAAATCAGAATGTAGCTCAGACACACAGAAGTAAAAAGCAAATAATTAATGAACACAAAACATAAACACAACCGCAGGGTTTAGCAGATAAAATACAAAAAAGAAAAAAATCTGAAAGAATTCAAGTAAAAACCTGAATGCAAATATATTTAAAAAACCTGAATAAATTCAATAAAATAAATGAAATAAAAATATAAATAAAAATTTAATCCAAATTTAAATTTAAGAAGTTCAAAGAAATCAAATGAAATATGTGAAGAAAATAAAGTCTTTAAAATCCAAATAAACGTTTAAAAAATTATCCTAATGCTTCAGATTTGATTGCCATGAATTTTTGTTTGTTTGTGAAGTGGAGACATCAACAGATTTATTTCCTCACAGGAAGTGAATGATGAACTTCAGCAGGCTCATTTGGTTCAGTTCATTCCTGCATTTCCCATCATGCCCTCACTTTTACCTGGTCGGGTCAAACCAGAGCCATTGAATGGAAGAGTCGCGTCATCTCGGTTCCCTGCAATGGACTGTGTTTCTGCAGTACTGGCAGTCTACGCTAGCCGCACCACAGCGATGTATCAGCACAGACTCTGAGGCATTTATAAAAGGTAAAAACAGGTCTGCGTCATCAGCACACAATCCAACGGGACACTCAGCGCGGCAGGAACTATGTGACGGCTCCATGATCCACGTGACGACCGCGAATTCTGCCCCCTGCTGACACGTCTCTGATTTAACATCCAATCAGCTTCAGGCTGTCTGAAGAACCACGGTTTTAAATAAAGCACTGTTCAAAACTTTAATCATCCTTCACCTACACGAAGGATGAACAACATTCATCACCATCATCGTGTTCATCATGTTGCATTGTTGCTGATTATTTCCTGCTCCTCGTCCAGGTGGATCAGTCATGTGACTGCAGGTGAGGCACCGATCGTCCCCATGGCAACGGCGCTCCAATCCAGCTGGAAAATCCAAACCAGGACACACACACACTCGTTTTTATATCTTAGTGAGGACATCTAATTGACATAATGCTCCCCCTGTCCGCTTACCCTAACCATCGAAATGAATGCCTAACCCTCAGCCTACTCCTAATCATAACCTAACTGTGACCCTGACACTAAAACCACATTCTGCGTCTCAAACATGTCTTCAAACTCGTGGGGACGGGCACTTTGTCCCCATGAGGGCTGTTGGTCCCCACAAGTAGCATGCCAATTTACTGTCCTTACAAAGATATCTAAACATGTACACACACACACGCACACAGTGTTCCTGAAGCCAAAATGAGGCAGCTTTTGACCTTTGACCCTGTATTTTCTGCTTTTACTTATTAATATTACTGTGGGCTTAACTTCCTGTTTCTCACATCCTACACTACAAAGTCAGTGTTTTTATTTTCTTTCTGTTTGAAGACTGAGGACATGTTCATCACTTTTCAAAGTAAAAGTCAGAAAAATGCTTTTATGCTGAAACTTTTTAACAAAATAATTTTAAACATTAATTCTAATAAAAATATTTTTCCACTCACATAATAAAGTATACTGAGGGTCTGTAAAATGAAAATAAGAAACTATAGTTATTACGGTTTTCCCTTTGAACTGCAGATTAAACTAAGGAAGACCAAATGAAATACTGAAATAAAAGAAATAAACGCACAAAAATAAAAAAATGTTTTTTTAGAAACTGTAAACACTGAGTTTTGCTTCTGTATGTCTTAATTTAAAATGCAGAACAAAATAAAATTCTAAAATGCTCACTACTCTGTTTACTAGTTCAATAAATGTACTCGGATACTTCAAAATTCAACATGCAGGTTTTTTTATTTTTAGTTCACAGAAATATTTTCTTCTTTAAATTCGTTGTGAGACGGGGTCACATGATCACAGAGAGCGCCGATACATGAACAACAGCGTTACAGAAACATGCTTTTAGAATCTAACACCAAAAACACTTATATTAATCAGGCTTTTATTTTGAAGGAAACATTTATTTTGTTATTTTATTCTGAAATCTGAAGATCTCTGGGTCGTTTTGGCACCTTCATTTTCATTTCACTGCTGATTGGTCAGAATTTTCTGCCTGATGATTGGAGGACGTTGAACGACTCACTGATGATTTCAAAGATCTTCAGACCAAACGACACGATCACAGATTCACGTCACTGTAAGAGCACCACATCAGTGTGACACCAAACACAAACACCCAATTAACGAGGCGTTCACGAAGATCATCGCAAAATAGTTAACGAGGTTTTTTACTGATTAGAATCGACTTCCTCCTATGCCTGCAGTACCGCCACAGCCCTGCAGGGGGTGAATAACCCATGTGTAATGCTGAATATCACCAGGGGGCGGAGTGGAAGTCTGCACTCACCTGTCCAGGTAATTTCTCAAGGTGCTAGTTCAGTGTCTGATCAGTTAGAGCAGGTGTTGTTCCAACTCTTTGTCCTAATTGGTCCTTGAAGGATCTTCAACTAACCAATCAGGAAGCTCTGCTGATGTTTCTGGACTCACAGGAAGCTGGTGATTTGTATCACCATGGAAACCTTTTTATCACTCTAACTGATGAAACACTAATTACACAGATCATTCCCATTGGCTGGTTTGACCCTAAACAGCTTAGGCTTCTGTCTCTGATTGGCTGATTAGTTTTGAGGTGTTCTGACGACAGGAAGTCGCCTCTCGTTGGTGAACGATTGTATGTGATGTCAGTGGCGATCGGTTTCAGGGGCGGGAACGATAAGCATCAGTAATGGGCTCTGTCGCGATGTAAACGAGCTGGAAGCGCCCAATCACGTCACAGCAGGACAATAACGACATGCAGCAGCTTCACGTTACATCTCTACTTCATGTTACCTACGGACTACAGGTGTGAGCATGCACCAACATCTACCACGAACACTGAAACTGAGGTCGTCCAGCAGCCACTCTTCTTCTTCTGCTCAGATTTCAAGTCTGAAACTTCTAAACATATTTTTTCTCCCTGATTTCAGGTTTTTGATGATTTTTCATTCAAATTGAGCTTTTTTCTTTTTCACTGATCAAATGTTTTTTTCTTCTTTAGGACTCGTTGAACCTTTCTAAGGTCCTGATTGGTTGCAGACGTTGAACGGCGACTCTCGGCGGACCCTCGGCGCTCTCCTTCTCCTCACTGAGAGGTCACAGGATGCTCTCGCGCTCCTCACCAAAGGTGACGTTGTCGGAGGACACGGTGCAGATCTCCGGCGGGTCGCCGGGCTTCAGGCCACGCTTCAGGTGAACCACTCTGACGTTCTCGTTGTTCGGCCCCGGCCGGGTGGAGGTTGAGGTGGTCGTGGTGGTCCCGGAGCTCGGGGGGATAATGACCTCGCTGGTGGAGGAGGTAGAGGAGGCAGGGTTGGAGGAGGTGGAGCCCTCTGCGGGCTGGCGGGCGCGGTTGGCCTGCTGGGCGTTGGTGTTGTTGTTGAGGGTGACGTTGCTCAGCGTGCGGTTCAGGTTGTAGCTCCTGGACGACGGCCAGCTCTCCTCGGGGCTGCTCGCCAGCAGGCTGCACTGGTCCTCGGAGCAGATGGACATGCGCGCCACCGCCGGGTCCTGCAGGCCGCTAAGGCTGCTGGGAAGGCCGCGCTTCCGGGCCAGGCTCTCTTCGTCCAGCTCGATCAGGTTGGCCCTGTCCAGCTGCGACAGGTCTGCCTCTTCATCCTGCAGCGAGTGGTTGGGCGAGCTCTCGTTGGACCGCACGCCGGAGTCAGATGAGTCCTTCTTGTCCAGCATGGCGTCAGAGAGGT
This sequence comes from Tylochromis polylepis, assembly GCA_015107715.1. Taxonomy (NCBI): domain Eukaryota; kingdom Metazoa; phylum Chordata; class Actinopteri; order Cichliformes; family Cichlidae; genus Tylochromis; species Tylochromis polylepis. Next base: position 12,058 of record VVHJ01025238.1, read on the forward strand.
AGTCCTTCCCTTTCAGCGCCAGTGAACCGCCGGGCAGTTTGGGGTCCACCACCTTCTTGCCATCTTTCAGCAGGGGCGCGTGATCCGACTCTTCTGACTCTTCGTCATCGCTGGTCAGCTTCTGGTAGCGCAGCCCGCCGCCGGCCTTCAGCTTGAGGTCAGCGGCGCCCTGGAACAGTCCGCCTCTTTCAGCTGAGGACTTGCGGGTGAGCACTGACTTGGAGGACCCGTGGTCACCCTTCTCGTCTTCTTCTCTGATGGGATCCAGCGCCTCGCCGTTGGAAGCAAAGTCGGTGTTGTCCGCCGCCGGTTTGCTGCCACTCCTCTTGTTGAAGGATTTGCGTCCGTCCTGCTCGGCGCCATCCTTGCTCTTATCCTCAGATGATGACGTCATGAACTGTCCCGGTTGCGGTTGGACGGGTTTCTCCCCGGTGATGACGCCCAACTCCAGTTGGGCCATCTGGGCGATGTACTCCTGGTAGGCATCGCGGTACTCGGCCTGCTGCTTGTCCGTCAGCTTGGAGATGTCATTGGAGGACTCCTGCGAGTTCAGACTGGTCATACTGGCGGTTCTGTGAGCGCCACCCTGAAGACAGACGGAGAACAACATTGCTCAGCATCAGAGCCCTCACATCTGACATCACAGATCACATGTTCTATATTTACCATCCACGGGATGTTTCCGTGTCGCTGCGGGTCATCCAGTCCCACCGTGCTCAGCTCCTCGAAGCTCAGGTTGAAGCTGTACATTGGTGATGCGTCCGTGTTCGGGGCGCCGGCGTGGGGTGGAGCCATCGCTCGCCTTGCTGGCTCGATGTGACCGCCGATGACACTACCTTGCTCGCTGGCAGTCTCCTCATGTAGCACCTGGCTCTCGATGTGACGCATGTCCAAAACCTTCAGCAGGAAGGAGGAGGTGGATCATAATTAAAGTCGCTACATCACTAACCATTAAACCGAGATGTGTTTTATGTGGAAATGAACCCAAGAGCTGCTGCAGGTCACTGAAAACTAAAATCTGTTTTAATAAAGCCAGATTTTTGGGTTTTCCACTGCTGCAGAGTTTCTGTCTTAGAAAATTCACCACTATGCAGATGATGTTACGCTATTCGTCAGTAATGTATTCACTTCCTGGACTGACCGTGGCTCTGAAGAGCTGCCAGTCTCCAAAGTTCATGTTCATTTCCTTCTTCAGCTCGTCGATGTTACACTGAGTCAGAACTCTGCCGTTGACGTTTGCCTGAAAATGGAAAACATTTGTATTTCAGTGTCAGGTCGCAGGCTTTCTGCTTTCCTGTGATGCTGTGTCACTGACCTTCCTGATGGTGGCGGTGTACTGCGCTATCATGCTCTGGTCGATGCCTTCGATCTGCCGCACGCGCTCACAGACGGCCTCTGTGGTCATGGAGCTTAGGAGGATGGGCGGAGTGGCGGACACGACGGAGGCGGAGCCCTGAACACAGACATATTTCCCAGGGGAAAAAATCCAACATTTTTTAGATTTTAATAACAAATGTCAATGTTTCCAGATGTGGCATCCAGCTGTGAGGTGGATGGAAACTTCATCAAAATCCTCCCAGTTTAATCTAAGTCTAAACCTGAGCTTAACATTTCTGCGACTCCACCGGACTAAAAACATTCATTAAAGTACGCCTGACAGACATGTAAAAGATGGACGTGGCTACTGCGAGGTCACCCACCGATCAGCTTCACCACTGATAACTTGGTCTTTTGAAATCGGATGTGAGGAAGAGCAGCGGCTCTGAAACTCATCATGCATACCCGGAAAATTCTCTCTGATGCTCAGAATGACCAAAATTTATTGAATAACCTTGTTTTGACCAGATATGAGAGACTAAGTCAACATCAGGAAGGTATTTATACAGCTCAGATGTGTCAGGACAGATTTCTATAGAACCAGAAGAAATTTTACAATCACAAGAGTCGCCTCCTGGTGGCCATAAAAATCAACACAGGTTTAAGGCACTTCCATGACTGCTTTATTTTTTGGACCCAGAAGCTACGTCCATGTTTTGTACTTCCTTTTGTGTACAGTTTATCTGGATAAGCATGTCATGTGACTTAGCACAGCTAGCACAGATCTCACCTGTCTCATTTAGCCCAATTTTAAATTTTAAGACAACTGTTTGCAGAAACGCTGCCTGAAACACAAGAATGCCCCCAATGACGTAAAAACATTACTCTCAAACAGATGTTTCACAGCTTTGTGAGCACCTTTAGCTCACATTCGGGACATTTTTCACCGTGCAGAGGTGAGGCTGGGGGAGTTGGGGGTGGTGAGGAGCTGTGCGGGTAAGCAGTGAGGGGTCAAAGGTCAAAGTTGAAGTTTCTTAAGAGATCAAACAACTACTTTACTGAAGCCACAGGCTAGTACAGGCAAGCTGCATGCTGGGGGTTGTAGTGGTTGGAACACTTCCTCCTTTGGTCCACAGCATCCGGCTCAAGTCCGGCTGAAGTTCAGCTCGGTCGCGGCTCAATCGCGGTCTCATGTTCATGCTCGGATTTTTTTTTTTTCCTTTTGTTGCAACTACAAATCTGAAATTTTGCTCCTTAGATAAAAACAGAGCATGCTCAGTTATGAAGGGAAGTATTTCATAAAAAGTCACTTGTTATGGTTCAAGTGTTCCTGTGGGTCAAACATTTGTTTGTGAAATGTCCTCGTGAACCTCACAGAAACCTTCTGAGGCCGATCTGTCAGCCAGCTGAACGAGCGCGATCGACACCAAAACACGACGTTTGCTGTGGACCCTTCAGGAAGGAAGGAAGGAAGGAGACAAGGAGGGTCGTGTTAGGTAAGGTTAAATACCTGCTTCCTTTTCAAAGACGAACTCTTAGACTGCAGACAGACAGACAGACGGGGATGAAAACATGAGGAAACACAGATGAACGACGGGACAGGACAACGATTTCTACTGAACGCACAGTTTTAAGAAACCACCACCGTTTCAGTGTTTCCAGAAACCAAAGAAGAAGAGGAGAGGACAGAGGAGCCAGAAGCAGAGACCACAAAGCAAAGGAAACTGAAACTGTGACTCTGATTTCTGCAGGGAAACCTCTGTGCAAACAAACGTCTGGTGGGCGGAGCTTCTAAAAGATTTTATGTGTTTCTTCTTCACCTGATAATAAAAGCGAACATTTTAAGTTTCAGATTCAAAAACTGAAAACAGACGAGTTTCATTATTTTTGCACATTTTACAGACAAACATCAGAAAAACAGAAACTCGTTAAAAACGTTCACGTCGGGTCATCGCTCCACATGTTTGCTTCCAGCTGTGGTCGTACTTACAGGAGCAGCGGCGTCCCTGCTGAAGGAGCTTTTAGGAGGCGGTCGTGGATGGAGGTGTGGTGGGAAGGAGGCCACGAGTGGGCGTGGCAGCTGGTAAAGGCGGTGGGGGAAATATGGCTGAGGGGGAGGAGGTGAAATCAAAATAATGTCGGTGGAGGTGATGAAACATAAAAAAACTGTCAAATCAAAACGCGAATCCCTGCCGCCTGACACATGGCGCCAACGCCAGTTCAGCGCCGCGGCGCCGTCCCACAGTGGTTACAAAAGAAAAAAAACTGTCTGACCCTACGAGTGTTCAAATCTTCTTAAACGAGCCTGGAAGGAAACCTTAACGTGTAAACTACAGAACACACATTTAATATTTGTCTTTAAAGCAGAAATGAGTACGGAGGACCAGGAGTGTCGAAAATAAGAGAAATAACACAGTGAGTAAACGACAAACACGTGTCATCAGTTTCCAATAAACGTGAACATGAAGTGTTGCTTGTTGGTTTATTCTGCTGTTTGAGTCTTTATTTCCTGTTTACCCTGAAAGTGACCTCACTGAGGCTTCCAGGAGCGTCAGCAAATAAACAGGAACGGAGAATCAAACAGGAATCTGAATTTTCTGAACTTCCATTTCGATACGTTTCGTAAACATTTTTGTCGTTTCTGTTTTTGTATTTCTGTGCTTTTGTTTATGATGTGGAAACTTTTGATGCATTCAAAATAAAAAAATCATCGTTAGCTGAAAGTTGAACTTTATTCAACTCTCTGTGAAGCTTTCCTGTCCTGGTTAACTCGACTCCTTTCACTTCCTGTTACTTGACGGAGCCGGACGAGCTGATTGGACGACAGCCTGTCAGCTGATCGGTGGGTTGTGTTCAGCAGCAGGGATTCAGTGAAACAGGAAATGAAATCAAATAAAGCAAAACAACAGAAACGATGAAAGGGACTGAGCCGGGAAAGTCATCACATGACCCGATGACATCACTGCGCTACATGCCGCTCAGCCACCTGCAAGATCCGATGACATCATGAGGTGTGGGCAGGGCGCGGGGCCTGTACTCACCCTGTTGTAGAAGGGATGCTGTGTGCTGGCCATGCCGCTGTAGTAGCTGCTGTGAGGCGGTGGGGAGACCACGCCCCCCGCTGGCGGGTTGAAGGGCCCGGTGAAGGACGCGGAGGGCGAGCACGTCGACGACACCTGACTGTAGACCGAGGTGGGGCGGGGCTGAGCCTCCTGCAGCGGCAGGGGTGGGTACGTGACTCCGCCCATGTTCATCTGCTCACGGGCAGCGCGAACGTCTGTGGAGAGGAAACTCAGACCGATGATGTCATCAAACCACACTGCGCTCATGAGCTCAACAGGAAGTACAGTCAGCAATACACCGAGCAGTATTTTCAGCAGTACTGAGCAGTACTCGTACCTGCAATGATTTCGCGGAGTTTGGGGTCCAGGTTGACGGTGCAGGGCAGGAAGGTGCGGATGTCCCTCGCCGTGAGGACGGGCGTCCGTGACGACAGGAAGACCTCGAAGCTGCGCACGTCTCCATCGATCTCCAGCAGCGGCTCCACGTCCTTCGTGGTCGGGATGTTCTTGGACACTCTGAGGGAGAGAGGACGCACTGATCAGCCGACACGGCGTCACTTTGCCGACGACGGCTGCGGGGGGAGGGCGACCTCTGACCTCTCGTAAATGGTCTTGAGCGTGGCGTGGTCGGGGACTCCGTCGGTCTCCTCCAGGTACAGGATGAGCCAGGACGTCCTGTAGGGCCACTGCTCCGTCAGGTTGATCCACGACGCCAGGCGGTCCCAGTTAAAGCTGATCTGATTGGCTCGCAGCAGACGGCCTGGACAGGAGGAGGCGGGGTTAAAAACTGTATTATTATCATAATAATAATAATAAAAAAGTTTTTTTCATGCAAAACAGCTGGAAAGAACCACCACGATCAGCAGGAAGTGGCAGACGGGCTGACGGCGGTCAGTCCGCGTCCTGCTGATGATGAAGGTGATGGAGGTCACCTGTGACGGAGACGATGTTCAGCAGCCTCCTCATCGTCTGCGGGCTGATGTCGCTGAACCAATCCTCCGTCACCATCAGCTTCGTCAGGTCGAACGACATCTGACGCGTCACCGAGCGCTGCACCTGCCGCCGCCGGTACGTGTCCTGGAACAGGCACCACACAGGTCACATGACCACACGCACGAGGGACGGAGCATATTTACACAAGCTGTCAATCAAGAAACAGCAGTTCATTGACACGGACCTGATCACATCTAATCAAACCACACGCTTTCAAATTAAAACTTCCTGAAAAGCAGCTGGATTTATTTCAGTCAGAGGAAACATGAGACCACACACACACACACACTGACACACGCACACACAGACAGACACACACACACTGACACACACACACACACACACACACACACACACACACACACACACACACACACACACACACAGAT
>VVHJ01025240.1:14425-27481 GCA_015107715.1 Tylochromis polylepis
GAGAGAGAGAGAGAGAGAATAATCTGTCAGAATATGTGGTGTCATCTATACATGCTTTTTCTGTTTGTGTCATTTGTGGATCTTGCATATTGAATATTGATACTGTTGTCTTTGCCGCGATTGTGAGCGCGCATGTGTGTGTGTGTGTAGGTGTGTGTTTATATGTGTGTTTGTGTGAGTGCAGGGGGATGATCTGTGTTGGCAGCCAGTAGTTATGGACTCAGATTAAACATGGAGAGGGATTCAGTCTGAGGGTATTTACAGATTCTCATTATAGCCTCAGAATCCAAGTGTGTGCAAACACACACTCACACACACACTAATCTTATCACCTATATAGCTTAATCTGTTTACTGTGATTAGACCAAATTTGAACATAGCATATTTTCACTTTAACCTGGCTTCTTTGCTTGAGGTTTGAATGTATGTGAAAATACACTGAATTTAGAAGGTAAAGCCATATTTATAAATGTAATAGTAGTGCGGTGCATAACGGGGTGTACTTCTGTCCAGCCCTGTGCTAAACAAGAAAAGCTGATTCCTCAGTTTCTACTATACATGATGTTTCTTTATGACACGTACACTTGAACTGACATTTGAACTGAGGTAAAAGTGGCACAGTGGTGGGGCAGTCTTATAATATGTGTCAGCTGGATGTATGTACAGAATGAATACTAATTCATCTGTTGTTCGTCCACTTCAAGGACCCAGGACTTTGTTGTACTTTTTTTAAAGTGATCTTAAGCAATAGTTTCTTTCTTTGGCTTTCTTTAGCTTTTCTTTCCACACTAGCTGCTTTTTCACTCATTGATTCAATTCAATTGAATTTTGTTTATACAGCAGCAGATCACTACAACAGTCACCTCAAGGCGCTTTAAAGTGCTTGCTCATGGGGCTTCACATGATTATTGTAGGTAAAGACCCTACAATAATACATACAGAGAAAACCCCCAAAATCATGTGAAGCCCTATGAGCAAGCACTTTGGCGACAGTGGGAAGGAAAAACTCCCTTTTAACCAGGAAGAAACCTCCAGCAGAACCAGGCTCAGGGAGGGGCGGCCATCTGCTGCAACCGGTTGGGGTGAGAGAAGGAAAACAGGACAAAAGACATGCTGTGGAAGAGAGACAGAGATTAATAATAAGTGATGCTTCAATGCAATGCAGAGAGGCGCAAGATACAAGAATTGTCAGTCCAGTCCTTGTATCTGACCATTCTCGGAGGAATGTTTTTGTTTGTTAAGACATTTAATAATGACCTTAGGTATTTAAAAAAAGGCACCCAAGGCAAAGGATGAACCAGTGTTGTGTGTACAAACAGACAATTTAGCAAAGAAGCCACTTTATTTTGTATCACAAGGCACTTTGTTGGCCCTCCAATTTGTCAACTGAAGATTATCACTTGAGGCTCATCAGAAAGGAGAACCAGGGAGAAAAGGCTGAGATATGCCAAGTTACACAAGTACTGGACTGAAAATCAGTGGCAGCAGAACTTTTGGAAAGATTAATCCAAATTTCTGATTCAAATCAAATGAAATCAAATCAATCATCGATATGTGCAGAGGGTGTCAGGAGAGAGTTTCTGCAGGCCTCTGTAAAACATGGAGGCTCTCTCACAGTTTGGGGCTGTATTTCAGCCAGTGGTGTTGGGGAGCTTGTCAAAAGTGAAGGAATTTTGATCCATCATGCAATACCATCTGGAAAGCAACTGACTGGCAACAATTTCATTTTTGAGCATAACAATGATCCCAAACACACTGCCAGTGCAGTAAAATCTGTCTAGAAAAACACACAGTGGAGCACTATCAGACATGGATTGGTCTCCCCAGAGCCTGAGCTCTGATGCAGTGTGGGATCATGCTGACAGAGAGCAGAACAAAAGGCAGAAACATCCAAAGAAGAGCTTGTTGATTAAGAGAGTTCAAGAGCTCAAGATTTTTGCACAGTACAGTAAACAGAAATTACTGTGCAATGTACAGAATATCTGTACATCTACTGTCCAAGTCCATTTTGGAAAACAGTACCTTCAGGGTATTTATAGAGCTGACATGATGTAACTGGCAGACTCTAAACAAACCATGGTAACAATGGAGAAAAGTTCTATGTTGATTTTTAAAATATCTTATCCTACTCCCCAATTTATATCATGTCTGATCAGTAAAAATAAACTATGTTTATTAAGATGTGATTGAGCAAAATACAAAAACCGGCAAGAAAATACTGCAGTGCTGACGAGGGGTTATTCAGCCTTGATCTAAACTTTGTGGATACACACAAAGTATGTGAACACTGCAGCGTTCTTCGTGTTGTGCACTTTACCTCAGACCAAACTCTTTTCCTAAATCTAACCAACACGCCAAAAAATTGGGACGCTGATAAACTTGTGACTTATTCTGTTATTGCCACAGCTGGTGTGTCAGGGCACCGACACCAAAGGACACCTTGTACATAAAGGGAAGGCGCAGGAGGCATCTTGCATAACCTCATTACATCACACCGTTTTTATGGAATAAATATTTTGAAGCAACACGGGGCTGGTAGAACAAGCTGTGCACACAACAGTGACAGACTGATAAAGCTGATGGAGTTAAAGTCATATTTCAGGTTAATCTATTATTCATTTGGCTCCTTAGCTTCTAAATGCTCAGTAATATTTACTGTGACTCCGCGTCTGCTGTTTGCTGCTGAGCACGCAGTGAAATGAACCGACTGCTGCTCCACAGAGCCGAGGGGAGCGGAGCTGGGTTGTGGTTCTCTGTGGGATTGTCATTACCGGCGACCAGTTCCACGCAATCATTTAACCTGCACCTTATGACAGCTGATTAGTGCATCTTTTAAATATTTAAAATGCAAGTATAAACTAATAAGGAAGAACAAAAGCAGGAGATCAAACGGCACGCCGACTCTACAGTCGTGTCAAACATCCTCAGGAAGAAACTTTAGACAATGCGGCTCTTGTTTAGACACAAACTTTTTCTTGTTTTTTTTTTTTTTTTGTCTTTAAAGTAGACAACTTGGTCGGTAGAGATGAGAAGAAGAATTGGGGGGTGGGGTGGTGAGGGATGTGGAAGGATGAGAAAAAACAGAGGGAGGGAAAAGCAGTGCTGAAACACAACGGGAGCATCCATCCTTTAACCGGTGGGGAGTTATCGCCTAACGACAGAGCTTTTCCAAACGCTTTAAAAAGCACATTTGAAGATGTATTAGTGCATCCCTGGATCCACTTGCTGCCAATAGGGGGCTGCTCACTGGGCTTTGTGCATGTCTGTGTGTATATACGTGATTTTTCTTTTTTTTTTTTGTGTAGCTCCCTTCAAATTCCCTTAGCGAGCGTTGCTAAGGTGCTTTAGGGATGGGATTAGCTGGAGGCTCATCACACATTCCATAACAGGAAAAAAAAAAGTATGAAGGAAAAGAGAGGGAGAGAAAGAGAGACAGACATGACGGAAAGAATTAAAGGAAGAATATGGAGAAGAGAAAGGAAGGAAGGACTGTGATAAAATAAACAAAATTTAAAGACTAGAAAAACTTTTTTTTAAAAAGAAGGGAAGACGTTAAATACAGGAAATAAAGAGGGAGGGGTAATGTGGTAAGAAAATGAAGATACAAATGGATAGCAGACAAGAGCAAAGAGATAGAAAGATGAAAAATACAGAGCTAATGAACAGTTGTAGAAACGCAGTGATTTTTAATGGCGAAAAATAATAAAAATTTGGAGTGAGGGAAAGAACAAATGATGAGAGCGTAAAAAGGAGGAAGGAGAGATAAAAGAAAGAAGGCGACATGGAAGGAGGTCACTGAGGAGGAAGAGAGGACAGAGTAGAGAGAGGAGGGAAGAGGAGTGAAAGAGTGAGCTTGCTGACTGTTGCATCAGCGTGTTAACCGAGGGCAATATGAGGAGAATAAGCCGCATAATGAAGCGTGCAGGCAGCTGTAGAAATGTGTCCAGGAAGCCACCTTGTCTCCACTGCTGTGATGTCTGAAATCCATCAGAGGAGCCGTCTGCCAGGTTTGGCATCCCGGTTTAACACGACACTGAGATTAAAGACACGCAGGCAGATGAAACCACTAATCTTCAAGATCGTGGGCTATTTTTGGTGAGATACTTATGCACTGCACTTCCAAGATCTCCGCTCAATCGCGTTTTTTGCTGCGATAGCTGTTACTGCCTGTACCGATTTTTTTGTGGGAAAAAAATGACACGACAAAATGTTTGTTACTGTGAAGTGTTTTCTGATCTGATGCTGCTATCTAAAGGACAACAAGGAATACACAGCCCAAAAAAAAATGAAAGGAATACTCAGGTCCTTTCATTTTCATGAAATGAAAACTATCAACCTACAGAGGGCTCAATTCAAAGACTCCCCAAAAATCAAAGTGAAAAAATGATGAGGCAAGCCAGTTCAAAATGATGCTCCTAATGACACAATGGACAGTGTCCTGGAGGATCTGCTCCCAGATCTGGAGCTGGGCATCACTGAGATCCTGGACAGGCTGAAGTGCAACCTGGTGGCATCAGATGGATAAAGACATAATGTCCCAGAGGTGTTCTGTTGGATTTAGGTCAGGTGAGCGTGGTGGCCAGTCAGTGGTATCAATTTTTTCACCCTCCAGGAACTGTCTGCATACCACCACATGTGTCCTGTTGTGTACCAGGAGGAACCCAGGACCCACTGCACCAGCGTAGGGTGTGACAACTGTCCAAAGATTTCATCCTGATGTTTAATGGCAATCATGGTGCCGTTGCCTAGGCTATAGAGGTCATCCATCACTCCATGGACATGCCTCCCCAGATCATCACTGACCCGTCACTAAACTGGTCATGCTCACTGATGTTACAGGCAGCAAAACGTTCTTTACGTCACATGTGCTCAGGGTGAACCTGCTCTCATCTGTGAAAAACACAGGGTGCCAGAGGGTGACATGCCAATCCTGGTACTGGATGGCAAATGCCAATGCCAAGCAGTGAGCACAGGGCCCAGTAGAGGACACCGGGCCCTAAGACCCCCCTCGAAAAGTGTTTCTGATTGTTTGGTCAGAGACATTCATACCAGTGTCCTGCTGGAGGTCATTTTCTAGCTCTGGCAGTGCTCATCCTGTTCCTCCTTGCACAAAGCAGCAGATATCGGTGTGTCCTGCGCACTCCATTCTTAAAGAAGTGAAAAAGGGAGAAAAGTCAAGTCATGTCAAATTGCACATGAACGACAATGAAAATCAGTGACAACAGATATTATGGAGTAAGGGATCCAAATTTGACATTTTTGGTTAAAAAAAAGTTCCGAATAGCGTCAGGTTTTGTGCAATGCCATCTGGAAAATCAATCTTCAGCACAACCACGATCAAAACTGTAACCCTCTTTCACTCCCTCTATGTTCAGTATAAAACTTACTTGTGTGTGAGCAGGTGTACTCTCAGTGAGAGAAGGAAAGAGGAAACTAGCACGACCCTAAATAACAGTAAGACACCCATAATGAGCTGGAATGAGACTGCATTTGCAAAACATGAAAGAAATATGCATATATAGTGTTTTATTTATTTTAGGTCTGCTTGTTACTTATTATTTACTACTAAATAACAACTGTGAGCAGGAAAAAAGTTGCATCAGTGCATCCCTACTGAGAATAACAAGCAAAACAGCATCAGCCATGGTCCCTGAACCACTCGCTCTACAGTAAGTCCTGCGCATTAAGCAGAACAGCTGCCACCCACTAAACTCCTATAATAGACTAATGTACATGTCAAGTCTCATGTTTTACCTGTAAGACTCACATTTCAGTGCCTCTGATCACCATCTGTGATATGAAAACATCAAATTTCCACACAGACAGAGAAATATAGCATCTCTCCTGTGCCGTAAAGTTTCTTAGGTAAGAGGCTGAGGTAGAACGGGCTGCCCAATTTGTACCCACATTTAACCCTGCTGTGCTACTACATCAGGAGCCACATATCCTGCTATTCAAAGTCTTTTTTTAAACTTTGTTGTTGTTGCACTTTGCAGCACTGTGGCAAGCCAACTAATGGACTAACCAATTATGACAAGTGCATGAGGGGGAGCAGTAAAATAATAATAATGTTATTTTCCTGTTCTTTGAAGTCCAAAGTCTTTTTTTTCCCGCCTGTCTAATAAAGTTGAACATTTTCAAACATCTGTTTTTTTCTTTTTTCTTCAATGCCAGTTAAAGATTTTAGTGATTTCTTTGAGATCTATAGATCTGCCTGTTTAAATACACAGACGTTCAGCAGCTGCTCCATTTTTAGACTGGCGTGAAAACCAGCGACTCTATACCTTTACTGTATTTGCAAGCATTTGCTTGTAAAGCAGCGGGATCGATGTTGCATAGGTGTGGTCTGTCAGAGCTCCTGTTACCTGTCCCTGCAGTGCAACCTGAGTTTCCTCTGTTTGGACAAATTGACACAGTGAACTGAGCCGACAGGCAGCCAGATTTCCCTCTCTGTTTATCTCCATCTCACTCTATTCGTATTTACTTATCACTTTCTCTCCATCCTGTTAAATAAACAGAACAGCAAACAGTTCAACAACAAAGTTATTGAATTTTTACCATTAACGACGTGTTAGATATTTCAAAATTTCTCACTAGGTTAATTCAGCAATTAAGAGCATTTTAGTCATTCATTTTTTTTAAATCTAGAAACTTTAGATATCTTAAACTTTTCAGCTTTGCTCTGTGACTTGAGCTCTCTTCTTTTTATTCTCTTAATATATTTTCTAATTTCCATCTTTCTTTCTCACCTCAACCATCCGTTTAAGGTTTCCATGATCTCATTATGTGTCTATGAAAAGGGACAGGTAATGCAATCTGGCATGACGTGACATGACTTATGTGTGTGTGTGTGTGTGTGTGTGTGTGTGTGTGTGTGTGTGTGTGTGTGTATTTTCTCATGTCCGTGTCCCAGTAATCATAAACTTGGTCATTATTTTAGCTAAAATTTAAAATTCCACAAGTAAAACACTTTCTCAGTGTTTATACTTTAAAACTCAGTCACACCTATAAATTACAATAAGACCAACTAAGACCACTGAATTATGCCAAAAATTTAATTTTAATAAATTTAATAGCTAAAAACTGTCCCATATAAAGGTTTGAAAAATATATTTTGGGTTATACTATAATAGGTAAGCATAAACCTATTGTGCCTAAATTAATTTATATAGTTCATAAAGAATATAGTATGTATTAAAAACCTTCACACAGCCAGACCAAGACAATGTTTTTTACAAGAAAAAGAGTTGTTGAGGAAGTCAAGCTTAGGTTACATGGTGAAGAGTTAGAAAGAGTAAGTAAAGTTAAGTTTCTTGGATTGTGGTTTGATGAAAGGGTAACATGGGCTGTACACATTCAGAGAATAATGGATAAATGCAAAAAGGTATTAAATATAATGAGATGTTTAGTTGGAAATGACTAGGGAGCAGATAGGAAGTCTTTAAGTTCATATACACTGGGTTGATTAGATCGGTGTTGGATTATGGGTGTGTAGCATATAATTCAGCAGCAGACACAACTCTGTTAAAGTTAAACTCCATTCAGTATTAGGCACTAAGACTCTGCACATGGGCATTTAAAACAACCCCAACAGCAGCATTACAGGTAGAGATGGGTGAGATGCCACTAGAAATCAGAAGAGAGCAGCTAACAGTCAATTATTGGGCAAATCTGCAGGGCCATGGACAGGATCACCCAACACAAGATATACTCAAACCTTGCTGGGAGAAAGAAAGATGGGAAACAAAGAGCTTTGGATGGACTGTGACTAGGAGAGCAATAGAACATAAACTGGATCAGTTCAACATCAGTCAGAGAGTGCCACTACCAGCAATACCACCATGGATACTTCCTGATGCCACAGTCGAGTTCACATTATTGGAAAAGAAGAACAGGGATAGGGCATTTACTTTAACTCATACAATCATAAGTGTTATAATTATGTACAAATATATACAGATGCATCAAAGAATACAGCCAGTCAAACCTGAGTAGCATTTATTGTTCCTCAGTTTAAAGTTAAAATAGGGAAAAAGATCAATGACGGACTGTCAGTATACACTGGAGAAATGCTAGCAATACTGTTAGCTGTTCAGTGGGTAGAAGACATTAGACTGTTACAATCAGTCATTTGTTCAGACTCAAGCTCTTTATTGGCCAGTTTACAGTGTAGCCACTCAGAAAGCAGAGCAGATGTCCTAATAGAGGTCCAGCAAACGCTTTACAGAATAAAGATGATGGGACTTGCAGTTGCCTTTTTATGGATTCCAGCTCACTATGGAATCAGAGCAAACGAAATGGCAGATAGAGTTGCGAAGGAAGCCACAAAAAATGTGTTAGTTGACCTGGCTATTAACTTCTGCCACACAGAGATAAAGAGTATCATAAGGCAAGAAATGAAGAAAAGATGGCAAAAACAGTGGGAGGAAGAAAGGAGGTTGTAATTTAGAAAAGGAGAGAGGAGGTGGTCATATCTAGAATAAGATTTGGGCATACTGGTTTGAACACTACTCTATTCATGATGGGGAAACATAATACAGGGAAATGTGATTACTGCGGAGAAGAGGAAACTATAGAACGCGTTATATTACACTTGTCAGAAATATCAGGAGGAGAGAAGACAACTGACCCAAAACCTCAGTAACATAAAAATGAAACTGGATCTTATTGATCTACTGCAAAAGGACTCAAGAAGTGAAAGTTATCAGGCCTTATTCCAGTTTTTAAAAGAGAGTAAACTGTTTGGGAGGATTTGAGGTTTTTGTTGGGTTTTGGGGTTTTTTTGAGCGACGGTCCCGTCCACACTCCATACCAGTTGGTGGCGGTAAAGCACCATTTTGTTGTTTGCCAACCGCCAATAAAACTTAGAAGAAGAAGAAACACGTTTGACGTAATTGTAGTTTAACTGCCATCAGGACAGCAGGTAGGTCATTGTGTAGGCTCGGTTTATATGTTTTTTTTAGTTAATTCTGCCACCAGAGGCCTTTTAGGAGACCAGTAGACAGACGTTAAGACTTTGATACCGCGGGTAGCCGTGTGCCGGGGGCTGCTCGGTGTTCTCGCCATCGTTAGGAGTTGATTACGGGCCTCTGCCGGTGCTGCGCCGTGCTGTTTGCTCCTCAAAGCAACACCGGAGTCAAGAACAAACCTCTAATTATTAGTATATCACGTAAACGGTTTTCTTTTTCGAGACTTTAAACACATCTCTTCACTGTCACTTACAGAGCAACAGGGAACCTTGTAGACCTTTGTACGATAACATTAGAATAACGTTGGCTCTAAAGGGCTTTTATTACACTCATTTCCATTAAAAAAAAATTTAGAGTAGCTTTACATTAGGATTCACACTTATAAAAATACCCCTCATCTATCTTATTCTGGAGCAGTCACGTGGTTTATCTTTTACGTTTCTTTTAGGCGAACTTTCTCCTGATTAGCTCCCCTTTGCAAACAGAAGGTTTAGCCTGTAGGTGGGTGGGGCTTCGGTGCTCGCCTGGGATGATTAAGAATATCTGCTCTCAGTGACATCAGAGAGAAGTTGTGCTGTGCAATACTGCAAATTGTGATATTGATCAAGTAAATACAGCTAAATACATTGCCAATACCAATATAGATGCCAATATGTTTAACCTATAAAGGCAGCTTATGTAGGGGAGAGCAGTGTGTCATAATCCATGAGATGATTCAAACCAGCTGACAAATTCTGAACACATTTTAATGACCACTAAATTACCTGATTTTTACTTTACCCAATAATTAATGTAAGAAAACATGCCTTTCATGTATATTGATGCTGTGTTTTTAGGAAATCTCGAATGATAATGTGCCCGTCTTTGAAGCACTTTGGGTCAGCCTGTGTTGTTTAACTGTTCTATGGGGTATGAATAAAATAAATGTTACAGTCAATACAAAAAAGTTCAGACATGTTTCAAAGTGCATGTTTTTAACCCCCACCCCCATCCAAGTATGGCGATCCTATGAGGCTAGTATTGATTTGATTGATTTGGTATAACTACTTTCAATATTTGGATGTAGAAATTCCTTTGTTGAGTAATTACATGTCTGAGAGGATGGTGTGTCATGTACGAGTGCTTGAACGCAATATGTGGTACCTGTGCTTTTGGTGAATACACCTTTAAAGCTCACAGAACATGTGGAAAGACAGAGACGGCAGTTTAAAACACTTCCCACATAATCCAGTGGAGCAAAGTTCAAAAAGACTTAAAGCTGTAACTGTTGCCAAAGAGGCTCCTGCAGAATACTGAATCAAGGCTCTGAGTAACTGAGAGAGTTGAGTTGAGCACTGGATGAATCCGTTGTCTTAATGTTGTTACAGCGATGCCAGTTTGGCCTTTCTTGCAGCCTGGCTGGTTCATCAAGTTACAGACACTGGTGTGAAATGTTACAGCCTCCGCAGACACCAAAGCTGCAGTTTGACGATTTGTTTTCTTTTCATTATTTATCCACTGCTGTTTGTTTCTAATGAGCAATTTAGCTTCGACACGGCCCCTGTTTACAGAGTCAGAGAGTCTAAACGATAGCAGTAAGAAAGAGTTCACTTGCTGTTGATTTTCCTAGAACTAGAATTACAAGATTAACTTTTTTGTTTTTGTATAAATACTTGTGGGATTTATGTTGTCATGGTGGAGGCCACAGCAGCATAAGGATGCAACGCTGCAGTAGTCATTACCTACACCTCCAAACACACAAACTGTGATGCTGCACTTTCAGGTATAAAAACTCGAGTTCACTTCCACCAGGAAATCATGGCAGACCTTGGCATCAGAGCAGGAGACAAAGTGCTGCTGGTGTGGGCTCAGCCCTCAACACCTACAGCCCTGAAACAGTACGCAGAGAAGCTGGGAGCGGTCGTCGGTGCGGACGGCAGAGTGGCGCTGGAGAACATGGAGAGGCTGCTGCTGTGTGAGTTCACCTGATCATTTCTTTTTAATGCATGCTCTGACTTAACCTCTTAAGGAAAACCGCTGAAACAGCAGCTCTAGACTGTCATCATCACCACACCCAGCACGCATGAAATTCCCCTTCATCTCTGTCACGAGTTCATGTGTGCAAATGTCAAAAAATAGTCACAATTGCAGTACTTATCTTAACTACTACTTAACTACTTGGGAGATTAGCTGTTAAAGAGAGGTTCTTTCTGAGGTGGCGGGAATTTAAAATGCACTTCATGCGCCTGAGCCGGTGCACACAGACCTGCCTGTAAGAGGTTATTAATGAGACTTGCAGATGAATAAAATCTATTTCTGAATCGGCAGAACTTTAACGAGCTGAAGTTGAGGTTTTTCCAGCTGTTTGAGGTGATGAAATCACAAAACTGGTTCACAAAGGAAACTCGAATCCACAAAGAATTGCCATTTTCTTCCAGTGCACCATGCACCGTTAACCCACCTCCTACGTCTCACTTTGAACCCCCGATGAGCTCCATTGTGAAAGACTTTAGTTTGCAGCTGAGAACAGAGCGAAGATCACATTAAATGTCTCCTCCTGTCCTCTCCACAGCCTCTCATGCGGCCTCCACCTTTGATTGGGTGCTCTCTTGCCTTCTGGCTGACAGCTCCTCCATCCACACTTCAGAGACTCTAGCAGAGATAGCCAGAGTGCTGAAACCTGGAGGGCGGCTGGTCCTCGATGAACCAGTTACAGGTAAGAGACGGTAATCCATTCATCCATTTGATGCTGGAGGTTAAAAAAAAAAAAAAAATACTCCAGATGTCCCGCTCAGCAGCTCCCCCTGAGGGATCCTGAGATGTTCCCGAGTCTTGGGACAGTCTGGGTCAGAGTGCTCTTGACCCTGTGATCTACTGTGTAATCTTGTTTCAGTTTCTAGATTTTCTCGCTGCATTGCTTTGCTCCCCTTTGTTGAGCCAACATGGCATCCTATTTCCCCGTCACATATAAACCTAATAAAGCCAGGACATCACTGTCAGTTCATTTTGTCGTTGCTTTTTTTGACTTGCATGGATTTTTAAAAAATATGCTAAGCCTGCAGCAGCATTTTTTTTCACATCTGAACCAATCACTGTTCATTGATTAAAAGGTTCCTCCTGTTAAACACCTGAAGTAGGAGCTAAGAGACCCCCCTATTGCTATTAACTAATTCCTGTAGTCATAAGAGCTGTGAAAAGGTTCCTGTCAAGCCTCTGCTGCTGGAACTGGATCATTTTAATGTGAAGGAGCTCCAGCGTTACTCTGACCTCCCTCTGGAGCCTGCTGAGCTCTTCAGTCTGTCCCAGCAGGTGACTTGTAGGGATGACAGGCGACGTGGTAACCACCGGTTGTTCGGGTATCGAGTTAAACTCACTTCAGCAGCGTGACTCAGGTGACTTTGAATGAGAGTGAAGGACACTGTTGTTTGACACGTGATACAAGAGTGGCTTAAGTGTGCACTGTTACAGTGGAAACGCATTAACGACAGCAGTTTAGGTGTATTTATCCTCAGTGTCGATGCGTTTTAATGTGCCGAGTTTATCTGTGTTACAGGATCAGAAGGACAGAGTGTGAGGACAGCTGAGAAGCTGGTGTCGGCTCTGAAGCTGTCCGGCTTTTTGTCAGTAACAGAGGTGAGTAGTTCACACTGTGGAGTAGAGGGGCGAGTTCCCCAACACTTTTAACTGTGTACTCCAGCAACATGCAGTTATGTAAAGCACATTATTCCACTCAGACCAGCTGATCGGACCACTTGAGAAACCGGTTTGACATAATGTGAAGTTAGTTTTGGGTTTAAATTTCTGGAAGCTTGTCTCTGTAAACAGAGATTTTGACTCCCCAGCTGCTTGAACAGTGAGGAACATGATTGGAGGAAAGAAGTTGGTACGAGCCTTTCAGTTGCTGGCTTCTGAGAATCCCCTTACTGAGAAGGTCTAGTAATTGTTAACGGTTTGACCTGATGGTCATTTTTGCTTCCTCGCTCACTCAGAGCATCATCTGCCTCCATCTCATCCTATCCCTGCAATCCTCCTCTGTCATGTCACAAGGGTCTTCCCCAATACCTGCATACCTTTTTTTTTTTTTTTTTTTTTTTTAAGTTTAAAAATC
>VVHJ01025240.1:27501-41999 GCA_015107715.1 Tylochromis polylepis
GGTCTTCCCCAATACTTGCATACCTTTTTTTTTTTTTTTTCGTTTGCTGAGATTAAAAAACTGAACTTTGGGCAAAACGGCCACATCCCACCTTAACAAGGGAGAGCATGGTATAACTTTTGCTCAGAGTGTGCCTGCACATCCCAGCATGTTAGTATGAACATGGAGGAATCCTCAGTTCACTGTGGGTCCACCAGTTAAGCAGCGGATTTAGCTGCAACACATTATTTCTGTGGGTCTTCATGTCACGGGAAACGGGTGGGGGAAAAAAAAAAAACGCTCCCAGCCGGGCGTATTCAGAAGGCTGGATCCAGCCTCTGATGCTGTGCCATGCTTATATCAGTTTGCTTCCTCGTCATTCAGGTGAGCAAAGCAGAGCTCAGTCCTGAAGCGCTGAGCTCCCTCAGGACAGCCTCTGGTTACCAAGGAGACACCCTGTCTCGAGTCCGCGTATCTGCCTCCAAACCCGACTTTGAGGTGGGGTCATCAAGCCAGATCAAACTATCATTCGGGAAAAAGACAGCCAAGCCAGGTAAGTTTCACGAGTACGCTTTGTTCGTTCTCCTGTTGTCTGTGAATCCACAGCTCACCGTCTCTGTGAACTATGATTTAATTGAATTGGCTACAGATGCCAGTTTCCCTTTAGTCTGTAGAAAGGATTGGGTTGATAACGAAAGAGAAGTTACTTTCTGGGCATTAGGAATACTTCGTGTAATCCGTTAAACGTCACAGGTGAGTGAAGTGCAAACAAGCAGGTGTGGTTCGTCACAAAATAACTTCAGTATGTTTTTTGTTGTTGTTTATTTTAGTGTGCTTTGAGAGTGTTAAGCTCTATGATTATGGCACTGAGTTCTGCTCAGTTTAAAATGGGGAAAAAAGTGGAAAACTTTTTAAACATTTTAAAGACTGCCAACAGAAGACGAGTGACTTTCACGACTCTCTATACAGACACAATAATCCAGTTTGTCAGTAATCGCTTCTTTTTTTGTTTTACTATGAATAAAGTAATTTCCATTTGGAGTAGGAAACTTCATTTCCTGCTCTGAGTGTCTATAGTCCTCACTACAGTAGCATTTTTTTTTCTTAAACAATGCTGCATTTGCATCATTCTAAGTGACGAGTGAGCTCTGCCCTCAGACTGTCTGTGCTGTGAAGCTAGTGTTGGTTCACATGTGTGATTTCAGCAGAGAAACCTGCTCTGGATCCCAACACGGTGAAAATGTGGACGCTGTCGGCCAACGACATGAACGATGATGACATGGTGAGTTTATACGCCAACTGAAGCGCTGACGCACGCAGACGCACCAGTTTATTAGGCAGGCCAAAATCGAAAAAAAAGCATATTTATATATTTGTTTCAGCGGGATGTAGTTTGTGGTGAATTGCTGATTTTTCTGCAGTTTGCTCAAACCTGGTGTAATGCAGCACATAAATGATCGTTCCAGATGTCACAGGTCTGTATTAAACCCTGGGCCGTTGAGTGGAAATGCCATGACAGGAGCTTCACAGGCACGTTTCCTCACACAGATGTTTCCTAATGTTTTTCTTGTCCCTTGTGTTTATGTTCTGCGTAGGATCTGATGGACTCCGATGCTCTGCTGGATGAAGACGATTTGAAAAAACCAGATCCAGCTTCTCTTAAAGCTCCCAGCTGTGGAGAAGGAGCCGGCAAGAAGAAGAAAGCCTGCAAGAACTGGTGAGGTCTTCTTTAAAGCTCACATATTTTAGAGCGATTTAAGACCAAGATTTGAGCTTTCAGAAATTTCAGTGCACTTTTAACCAGATATTATATGATTTGCCCATGCGCAACATTTTGGGCTCATGCTCAATTTCAGCTCCACGATTTATAAAATTTATGTTTGAGATGTCCGCATTAAAGACGTCTGCTGTCACTGACAACATACAGATCCAGTGTTAAGAGCAGTCTGAAGTTTGACTCACAGCGATCTGAAACTTTTGCATCAGCATGAGGGAAATCATGTGACGTGATGCTATACTGTATGTCTGTGTAGCACGTGTGGGCTAGCTGAAGAGCTGGAGCAGGAGAGTAAAGGAAAACAGAAGACTGACCTGCCAAAATCAGCCTGTGGAAGTGTGAGTGTACACTGTCAAAAGCCTGCATTGGTTCCTCATCCCTCCTCTGGTTCTAATAAAGAAATAATAATTACCTTTGTTTTGTTTGTGGCAGTGTTACCTTGGTGATGCTTTCCGATGTGCCAGCTGCCCGTACTTGGGGATGCCGGCGTTCAAGCCGGGAGAGAAAATCGTTCTGGATAACAACACACTGACGGACGCTTGAAACACGATTTCAGCGACCTGCACTGCTCAAACTTCAAGACATGACATTCCTCTCTCTTCCGATCACCCTGCAGACACGATTCCCTCCGATTAAACCCCGAGGATCAGCGAGGCGCCTCTTTGATCCTCATTTTGTTTCTAATGCACACTGGAGTGACACGGGGGTAAATATGCACTGAGAATGTTTGAGCCCTGCTGTGGTGAGATTTAAAACATAAAGTACGCTCTCAAAATGATCAGCGCAATTACACCATACAGAAATTTTCCAGCTCTCATCTGTCAGCTGGATTGCAGTTGTCCATCATTGAAACTTCAATAGAAACGATTAATTGTTGACTTCAAAGTCAGTAGTGAGAGCGCCTTCACCTGAAGGGTTTCTAGGTCACACCGAAACGCTGACATGCTGTCTTTATTCCTTGTATTTAAACTTCCGTTTACGCCCGATCGCTGACAGCTGAAGCATTGAGTGGAAACATATTGCTGTTTAAGATTTACGGATGCTGACATCGAAACCAAACGGCATTTAAACCGTTCAAATGAAGGTTCTGTATGTATGTAGAAGGCAAAGAAGTGTCGTTCCCGCTCTTTGTTTCATTGCAATAAACTAAAACCAGCCTTACAATGTTTAAACATATCCCATTTATTTCCACTGCGTGTGACTTGGGTGGCTTTCAGTCTTTTTTGGGGGGACCTTTGGTGTTTTTTTTCTTTTTGTTTGTTTGTTTTTGAGAAGAGTGATGTCTGCACTTTTAATTTCATCACAGTCAGTTTAATTTGCCTTCAAGGTGCCAATGAGTCTTTGCAAAAAGACAAATTTGCCGTTATTCTTCTTAAGACACCTGTGATGTGTAATTAATGGTTAATAACATTAGAATGGGACTTTTTTCCATACTTAATAAATGGTTATTGGTAATTTGACTGTAGGTGGCCCAGGATCTAAATGTAATGCTTTTCTCTAAAATAAAATAATTTAGCCGACTTGCAAACGTTTAAAAACATTTAAAGTCATTCCCCGTGTGCTTTAGGAAATTAAGATAAACTTCTTTTTTTTCTAGCATTTTCTAGAGAAAACGATCAAATACTGTATCCCTACAGAGGACAATGAGCAGTTCTCTGAACATTAACAGACATTTGGTGTTTGGGTCATGCCAACTTTACATCGTCTGCTTTTTAGAGAGATTTAGAGAGAAAAATATGAAGTCACAAAACTTATTTGGGCAAATCTGACGCCTCATTAGCAAAACACATTCATGTCAAACAGAAGCTTTAAACATGCTCAACTTGTTTTATAACATTATTTGACTTCTTTCACAGAAACTTTGACACCAATTTAAAAAAAAAATTTATAAAACAACGTATAATTTCCCAAATATCGAATAAATACAGTCCTTCTCAAAATAACATCTGGCTTTACTAGACTGTAACCTGCTGATTGACAACGGCTACATTCCTAATATGCAGAAACTTGACTTCTTACAAGCCTTTGTTGTAATGAGAATATAAAACTTCAAACAGACTTTAACGTCCAGCTGAGACAAAATATCCCGCAGCGGTATCACCTCTGAAAATAAACATTAGAATTAGTGACATCCTCACTAAGCTTTTCATGTTCCACACTCTGAATTATGGGTAATCGTGGAGATGATGATGCTTACATCAGTCTTAGAGAGTGAAATATTAAAAAAGCCCCTTCAGTCAGATCAGAACACGTTAAATGTAAGGTCAGGTAAAAAGCGAGCTGGTCAGTCGGTGGTTGTTGGACGTCACTGAGACATGACGCCGAAGTCCATCCTAATGTCTCCTAAACTGGGTTCAAAGGTGAAGCTGTAAGACACCGTGGCCCTGCCGTCACCTGAGATCTCCCACGGTGACCTGAAGAAGTACACTCCCTGCTTCCTGTGTCGACTCCACTCGCAGTCGCCCTGCAGGAGAAACATCTGCTGTAAAACCCAACAAGTCCACTGTGTGCCCAAACTTCACACTCCCCGTGAAATGAGGGTTAAGAGGGTACATGTGTGGCTTTGTGCAGACAACCAGCTTCTTTCTAAACTGCTGCAACTACAAAAGAAGGCTAAAACTGTATAACAACTACACATCTGTTGCCCCCAAAAAGTTGATTCTGTTCATCTAGACGTAGTGGATGGCACAACACAGAAGAGCTAACTCGTCAGGCCAGGACTCTGCAGTCTATTTACACCTACAGGCCAGTGGACACTCTTTCAATGATGAGGACGTACACATCCTGGACAGAGAGGAACGCTGGTTTGAGCGTGGAGTCAAAGAGGCCATTTACGTGAAAAGGGAAAGACCATCTCTGAATCGAGGAGGGGGGCTTAAGGGTACATCTTTCACCATCTTACAATGCTGTGATTGTAGCCATTTCCCAACTCTCTGTGAATGGTACTCATGGCCATTGATCAGTGGGCTTTGATCAGTTGATCAATGGTCATGAGAATTTGCATATTAATGATTAAGGAACTGACCTCCCAGCCCATTGTTCCTTCAGTGGTGCTAGTTTCAGTCATTATGCAAATCTGCTGTTTATAAGGTTGGGGAAACCTGCAGTCAGCTGAGACTGAAGAAGTCACTTGGATGAGTGATGAAACGTTTCTCCCACTGAAAACACTACGTCTAGATGAGCAGAATCAACTTTTTTGGGATTTCCTTACCTGTGATTGAGCATGCATCAAGACGTACACATCTGTTGGTGGTGCTGGTGAATGCCCTGGGTAAGATTATATCTTCACATTGGGTCATAAATCTCATAGATATGCGTTTGCACCTTTGAGACAAGTGCAGTGGTGCTGTGATTAACACTGTTGCCTCACAGTGGGAAGGTCCTCAGTTCGACTCCACCATCTAGCCAGGGGGGGTTTCATGTTCTCCCTGTGGGTTCCTCCCACAGTCCAAAGACATGCAGTTAGTGGTGATTCCCCACATTCATACCCATAAGTATGAATGTGAGTGTAAATGGTTGTCTGTCTCTCTGTGTTAGCCCTGCAACCTGGACACAACCTCTCATAACCTAATATATATATATATATACATACATACAACCTCTCCTCTCACCCTGTGACAGGCTGCAGACTTCATGCTGCTGAGCTGTGGCTCTTTGAGCACCGCGTTGACAATTAAGTTAAAGAAAGAGTCATTTAGTAAGGAAATTAAGCTCTAAATGGAGGCAGGTACCTGCTCATTGATTGGTCCGGTGAGACCTGCGCTGACAGTGATGTCATCTGTCAGGTGGTACTCCATCCATAAAGCAACACCGTGGCAACGACCTTCCCTGAAAAGCACGTTTAAAATAGAAAATATGTTACTGCCTCAATTCTGTGAAGCAGAAGATGAACTTCAAACCTTGCAGTAGTATTTCAAGAGCATCAAAACACAATAATACAAGGAGCTCTATGGGGTAAGAGAGAAAACTCCGACAATCAGACGTCCCCTGTGAGCAAGCATTTGGAGATGGTGGGAAGGAAAAACTCCCTTTTGACAGGAAGAACCATTACCAGGGTCAGGGAGTAGCTTATTCAACTATTCGGGAGTTAGGAGAAAGAGAAGAGGAGAACACTCAGAGACCAAACAAACTACAGAAAAGAAAAGACAAATAGCACAAGAGCCACAATGATGGAAAAACTGACATATTAGCCTGACATGCATGTCTCAAATTAGTTCTGGCACTGATTAGAGTAACTACCTTATGAAAGACAGCGAGCCCTGGCTGCTGATTGGCTGCTGAGGGAGGCACTGTGTGAAGTCAAAGGTCATGGCGGCGGTGGACCGGGTGAGAGCACGACAAGGGTACTCCCACAGGGGGTGTGGCTCCGCCTCACGGGACTCACGGAAATCCAGAGAGCACTGCGGGGACACAAGGACCGATTTATTTGGATACAGATAGTTCACAGTTGTGATCGGCAGGAGTCGATGAGCTTGGTATGTACATTTATATGCAGATGACACAATGTTTTGCTGTACTGTTGAAATTTACATCTCCCAAATCACTCATTAGTCACTAACTGCTTTGCTTTCATTATGTTTTCTAATTTTTCTGTTCAGTTTTTGAAGGCTGAAGTTCAGCAGTTTGAAGTGATTCAGCGAGTTTGTGCACATGAAATAAGATGTCACGAAAGTCCTCTCTCAGGGTCAAACTAATATTTTGAAGTGTCTCTGTTTGAGCATGTGTCCTATTCCTGACACCTTCAGTCCCAAAAGCTGATAGAACTCACAAAACAGAGCTAGCACAAGTTCAATAAAAATGACAACAGATGATCTCATCTTTAATGAGTGCGGTGGATTATTTAATCCACATGCTTTTTACTGATCCAAATGTTACAGTAGTACCATTAAAATAGAAATAACTAATTCCAAACCTAATTTAACATCCAGTGAAATCATCTAATTTTACCTGGACCATTTCATCCATGGGTGCGACGTCGAAGCCCTCACACGTTCCACACGGCGCTCTTATCCTCCACAAATCCTACCAGACGGGCAAAGACAGAAACGACACGTTTATTTTGATTTTTAAATAACTGGTGATATGTCTAAAATAAACTCATCTTAAATCACAGTAATTCCCCTCCACACGAGAGGAATCTCACCACATGTAGAACTAAAAGAGGGAGATGCAGAAATCCAATAACGAACATGAACGGAGAACGCAGGAATTAATATTTAATGCCTTCACTCACTGGTATGAACAAAACAAAAACAAACAAATCTATGAAACATTTAACAGCGCCTTCATCTGTGCACAGCCTTCATGCTTAGGCATAATAAGTATTAACCACTGAATATGACCTGAATTCACATAAGCAGCCGACATCTGATGGATTAACCAATTAAATAAATATTTAATCAAAGTGTAAAGTCTGAAGGATCATTGCAGAAGCAAATGTACGCGGACTTCCAGCGTAAAATATTTTTTGTTTTCATTTTTATGGGCCCCATTCTGGGAACGTTTGATCGCCCCGTATACATATGATAACAATAATCCTGACAGCCTCACCTGGAACTCCACGGCCACCATGTGAAGGGAGGCGGAGCGGGGCAGGATGGTGGCATTGGGTCGCAGAAGACCTGCCAGGGCTGTGCGACAGTACCAGAAGAACAGGGAGTGCCACGGCAGGAGGCTGGTGCTGAAGTACGGCTCACCCATCAGGACAGAGATCTGCACAGGAGACACCAAATGTCACCCCGCTGACCGACACACTTCAGTTTCCTTAGCACTCCTGTGGGTGGGACTGCTGATGTAAAACTCCACTCTTTCCCTCACTATTACCGACCGGACCAGGTTATGTGTTACTATGGTGATTTAGCCAGGTCAAAAGAGGACCACTTTTGTGACGCAGAAAACTCAAGACTTTAAACTTGTTAACCCTTTGATCACGCTTTCTGGTACATCCTTCTAGAGGAATCTAAATGTGTTGCATTCAGATGCTTCCTGGTCGCATCAGGAAGACGATGGTACCTGTTCTCCTCCTACATCATTACTGGTCAGCTCCTCCGGCCTGATCTCCAGCAGCTCAACACGTCCTTTCATGGAGTTGGCTTCCAAAACCTGCAGAGAAACATGCTTTCATGTTGATATACAGGACGTAACAAGTAGGATAAGACACAGTTTCAGTTATGCGAAACCATTAATTTATTTATGACAATCTCTTTTTATCAAAACGATGAGTTAAACAAGAATAAAAATTATACGGTGCCTGAAACATTTCAAAGCATCATGATCTGAATGATTACCTCATCAATAACCTGTTTAGACATTTGGGAGTTTTCCAAACCGAACACCTGAGTAAAAAAGGACAAACAGGGAAGTGAAAACAGGCTGATGATGTCACGCAGCGACGGTATCTGTGAGGTGAAAGCGGCGTACCTTCTTAGCTCCAAGCATGTGAGCGAACACAGGAAGCAGACTCCCGTCACTGACGCTGAGACACACGCTGTCCTCTCTCAGCACCTGAAGTTCACGCAGCTCGTTAAACCGCAGTCGTATTCGTGAATATACGAATTTACACAGGCCTCCACTTACGCTGCGCAGAGCGCTGACGTAGCTCTCCGTACGCCATCTGTCGTTGAGTTCGCCGAAACGTGGCCGAGTCCAAACCAGGTGAGCCTGGCAGGTGCAACACGGCCGAGAGGGAGGAGCTTGAGTGTGTGAGCCCCGCTGGCTGAAACGATCGACATTCAGACCAGTTGGTGACGATATAAGCAGGAGGACATGTTTGTGAGTAATGTCTTTGCGTAACTTGCTCTTTAGAGTGCACCAAAGACGGTGTTGGAAAAATGAAGTCTAAACTCACAGTAACTCACGTTCAGACAAAAATAACAAGTAGCTAAAACGTGTTAAGTAGTTATGTAAACGTAATACAGCAAAACAATTCAAAATGAAAAGAAAGGGGCTGAACCGTTCAGCTAAAATGAACAAATTAAATGAATCTTCAGTTTCATCAAACAGTCTCAAGAGAGTCGGAATGAATGGGACTCATTTTGAACCATTTACAGTAGTAGTTTTCAGCATTCAGGTATGCGTTAGTACAATTCTACAATCTTCCCAGGAGTGGACGGCCCAGCAAATTCACCCCATGGTCAGACATGGTCGGTGCAACGAAACTGCAAGAAACCCACGAACTACATCTCAGTAGTACAAACAGAAAGAGACTGAACAAGTATGGCTTGTTTGGAAGGGCTGCTGGGAGAAAGCCGCCTCTTTCTAAAAAGAACGTGGCAGCGTGTCTTAGGTTTGCAAAACTGCATCTAAAAAAACCCACAAGACCTCTGTGGGATTGTCCCACGTACAGATCATGGAACAGGATAAAGATCCCGAGCGCAGCAGCAAATCTACAACAGAAGTCCTGAAAAAGAAAGGAATCAAACTGCTGCAATGATCCAGTCAAAGTTCAGACAGCTGTGCCTAAAAAATGCTTGCAAATCTCAACGAACTGCAGCAACGTTGTAAAGAAGAGTCGATCGAAATTCCTCTGCAATGACGTGAGATACTGAAAATCATACAGTAAATAATTCAAGTTATTGCTGTTAAACGTGGTTCTACGAGCCACCGAATCACAGGGTGCAGTTTTTCACGTGACTGTAGTTCTTTTCACTCGTATTCAGTGAGAACAATCGCACACACGCCTTCTTAGTGAGCTGCAGGCAGATTCAAGAAGTCTCTTGAATAAATCGTTCAAAGCGTATACACGCGTCTGAGCAAACTGTACCTGCGAGGCTGCAGGCCGTACCACAGACTGTAGTCATCATGGCAGACCATCAGGCTGAGCTCCTCTCCATCTGTCACCTGGCTCTCCACAGGCAGGAAGTACACACTCTGCATCCAGTGGTCGCGCCACTGAAAGACACGACAGCGACCGATGATTTATCGATGACTGTTATATACTAAATGCAGTAACTCAAACCTCAGCTGTTTATGCAAAACTAAGAAAATACCTTCAAATATTTTCGCTCTAAAAAAGTCTCTTCTGTCTTTTTTATCCTGTCAGTCGTGGATTTTACTGCAGTTTCATTGTTATGTACAAAATCCAAGCAAAGATGACGACTGCGGGGCACATTGTTCTATTTTCAAATATTTCAGTTTCATCAAAATGTTTCTCCATGCTGCACACAGCACAAAGAATTGAAAAGATTTTTGCTGGCATACAGATGGAGACATGTTCACTGTATATAAAGTGAGTGCAGCGTATTGAAGTGTTGTTCCCTCTGATATTTAAGAATATTTGTGCCACTGCTGCCTAAGCTGTTAAAGAGCTCGCTGTAGTCTGATGCTACTGGCTGCTTAAACACAAGCAGAGGTCGGTAACTCACTGGGGCCAACTTTGGCTCTTGGTAAGTCCAGCTGGGTGCCATGGTGCACACTATGGACCCACTGGGGTCCATGTCCAGGTCCCACCAGGACAAAACCACCTGAGCCCGGCCGCTCGACTGAGCCACAAACTGGGAGGAGTGGGCCTGGAAGGTGCTGGTTACAGGTTTGCTGAAATCCACGCTGAAAGGGATGGATGGAGGTCAGAAGGAGGGACATGAATAACTGCAGACCCATACGAGCAAGTGTCTCCTTTCTTACGTGAACATGGTGCAGACGGGACCCAGCGGGGTGAAGCTGGCAGGAGACACCTGGCTCAGCTGGATGTCACACACCGCGTGAGCGCCGGCACACCGGCCCACTGCGGGCGGGGGCACCAGCCGGGCCCCCTCCACCTCCACTGGCTGCAGCTGAGCCCAGCTCCACAGAAGCTCCGACTCCACCAGCTGGGCGTAGACGGTGGCCCGGTGAGGGACGGCCTCACAGCGCTCCTGCAGGGCAGCAAAAGGAAAGTGAAACTACTGGAAACAGCCCAAACTTTCAGCTTCGAGGAAGCTGCTGACGCATACGTGAGAAGTGTGACAGCACACACCTGCATCAGGTTTTGGTGAGCATGCTCGTAGCTGGGCAGAGCTCCTTCACCGATCAGCTCGGTATCGAACAGCTCTGTGATCAGGACGTTGGCCTTCACCTGCATGTCTCCATCTGGAAAACAGGGTTAGGGTTATGGTGCACGTGGGCCTGGATTTTGTTAAGGGGGAAGTCAGGAGGAATGTTTAAGTAGCAATCACTCAGTTTTCCTTCATTCTAGTGCATTTTTAGGCCAATTTATACGTTTTCTACAAAACTATCAACAACATTTCAAAATCTGACAGAAAAGTCAGAAAATGTTTTCATAAATCCTATATTTAAGGAAAAAAAAGTGCTCTTTTTTTCCTGCACATCCCTCCTTGACAGAGATCCCAAAATTGAATGTGTGTGTTGAAGTAATTAATTATACAACAACATTTAGGGGTAATATTACATGTTTGAGTGTAAAAATACCCCACTGGTGAAGAAAACAGATGTACTGCTGTGTACGTAATGAACGTTGTATTTAAAAAAAATGTCTTCTGCTTGTTTGGTTTTGTGTTTGGAGTGAATCCTTAGAGTTTGGGAGAAAAGGCTGAAGATAGTAAGTTAATACATGGACAGAATATTCAATTGATTTAGGGTGAGTTGTGAGGTCAGAACAACAGAGATCCATTAACACACAGCCTGGTGCAGTGCTGCTGTGTCTGACCTGGTCCTACAGTGACGTCTGTGGAGTGTTTCTTAATGATCTTGATTTTGTCGGAGAAGCCGTTCTTCTCCACGATGCACTGCGCCGCCTCGGCCATCGGCTTAAAAACCTGCAGGAAAGCATCACAAAGTTATTAACTGATAATAAAACACAGCAGGGGGGAAATGAATCCATGCTGAAAGAGAGCGATCGGTGATGTTCACCTCCACGGCGTAACAGAAGTCAGCCCCGGCCGTGACGGCCATCATCGACAGGAGGCCGGTTCCGGTGCCAATGTCCAGGACAATGACCCTCTCGCCGCGAGCCTTCACTCTGGCTACAGCGGCCCGTATGCCCTCATAGTACTTCTTATTCTACAGTGGAAGACACGTCAGGGGTGTTGTTAAAGACATTAGCAAAGAGATTTCAGTTGTTTTATTTCTCCTGTCAAACTCGACACTTGTTATATTTGTTATCCATCTATTTGGGTTTATTATTAGTAATAACAAAAGCACTTTTAATTCCCAGTAACCTCTTCATCCGCCGTTACAGATCAGCCTGTTGTGTTTGCGAACATTATTAAACAGAGACATGATTTCTCCTGAATCCTGAGCTGAGCAAAAGAAGGTGGTAGAAGTGTGACTTTTTTTTTCAAACTGTGAACCAAATTCATTCACGTTAAAATTTAAACGATGCTTCAAAATATAAGCGGCGTTCTGAGTGACTTGTTCTCCAGGTCTTACCCTGTCGTGATCGTGCAGCATGTCTGCATAACAGGACCTGAAAGATAAACAGATGAAGGATCATTTTAAATAGAAAAAACTGATTAAAGAAGGAAAAGATAAAAATGAGTCGCTAATGCAGTTTAAACGTATAAAATCAACATTTTTGAAAACATACCCAACAAAGAACACGTGCCATAACAAAGTCAGAGAGCTTAACTAAAACGGAGGATCTTTTATTAGGTTAAGAAAAAGATGAATAAGAAAATTAATGTACAGTTTAAAAAATATATTCATGTTCTGTTTA
Source organism: Tylochromis polylepis (assembly GCA_015107715.1). Lineage (NCBI taxonomy): Eukaryota > Metazoa > Chordata > Actinopteri > Cichliformes > Cichlidae > Tylochromis > Tylochromis polylepis. Next base: position 39,909 of record VVHJ01025240.1, read on the forward strand.
CATTTGGATTTAGAAAGACAAACATATAATTTTTAGATTTTATTTTACAATTCTCATGTTTTAGGTCATGTCTTTCCGTGATATTTGTCACTTCAGTTGATAATGTTGACTTTTTACATTTTTTATTGATCAGCAGCAGTGCAGAGTGAGAGTGCATCAGTAGTTTGTTTCCACCTCATTCTTTGTGCTTTTATATCTCATAATCTTATCTTTATTGCGCATTTTTACACGTTTAAGTTGAGAATTTCCATGACAAACATTACAATTTCTTTTTCTTTTGCTGGCATCACTGAACTTCCATACTTGGTCAGAGAGTGGAGAATATCTTCAGTGTTTCTAAGGATCTTTGTTTTTCTCAGGGTACGCAAAAGATCTATAAACACTTCATCTGTGGATGTGGTCACTGGACCCCCTGAGCATACCTGGCTATCTCCTGGTGGTAGTCGTACTCCTCGCTCTCCTCCACCCAGTCTAAAGCCGCGGTGGTCGGGTTGGCTCTCCCGCAGAAGGTCTTCATCTCCGCCACAACACTCGGACACTTCTGCGGCTGAATGAAGGCTTGTTTCACCGGAATATTCTGTACAAGTAGGCAAGTAAACACGATTACAGCAGCAGCGTTGCTCCAAAGGAAGCCGCCATCTTGGCACGTGACGTCACGCACGCGAAGTCACGTGACTCTTTGCAACGCCGATATTTTCTTTTTTTGGTATTTTTGTCATTATTAAAGTTATCATTTAAGTATTGGTTATTAAATACATTCATAAAAGATAATCGGCCTTGTGAAAAGCTAAATTACGAAAATAAAAATGACTAGAAAAATATAGAAACAAATGAGAAGAAAAAAATAGAATAGAAAAGAATAGCCCTTTATTGTCATCTTACATGTACAACGAAACTGTGCAGGAATAAAATATAAATAGTAGACATCAGGAATTTAAAAAGCTAAAAAAAAACTATCAAGAAAAAACACAAAAAATGTATAATAATTGATAAAATAAAAATATAAACAATGATTTCAAAAGTGACTATCTTAATTACTAGAAGCAGCCTTTTCAAATGAAAAACACTGAATGGACAGTGATAAAATAAAAATGTACTCTTAAATCTTTCTTTCATTATCAAAATAACATTTTATCATTCAAGCGAGATTCAAAGACTTTTACAGTTCGCTGCGTGTGCAGGGCATACAGGAGAAATGAAATACTGTTTCTCTCTTACACTGTTAAGAAGAATCAAGAGGCAAGACAGATAAAGGACACTCTAGCAAAATATGTAAAAGTCAAACATATTTACAGTGCAGTAGTTCAAGATATAAATAAATAGTAAGTAATGAGCATAATAAATAAATAATACTGCATCCGCTGAACACTGTGGACTAGATATTACATCCAGTTAATCTATCTATCTTTTGGCTTTTAATAATAGAAATACAAAGTTTACTTGATAAAGACTTTATTAAAACACTTATGGAACAGAGTTTATGCACTTTAGAGGCTTTGAACCAGAAATGTAAAACCAATAGCAAAACACCAAACAAAAGACAACAGTTGACTTTATTACATAAATACAATAAATACTTTCTAAAAAAAAAAATGAGATAAACAACATTTGGTACAAACAGCAAGCTTGAAATGGGGAAATGAAATCACACAGGGAAATCACTGAAAAAACAATTTAAAAGTAATTACAGAGCAGCGAGTTAGCAGCTCCTCTGGTGGGATGTTCACAGCTGGGAAACCTCAAAGAGAAACCACATTCATCTTTATACACTGCTCAAAAAAATAAAGGGAACACTTAAACAACACAATGTAACTCCAAGTCAGTCACACTTCTGTGAAATCAAACTGTCCACTTAGGAAGCAACACTGACTGACAATCAGTTTCACATGCTGTTGTGCAAATGGAATAGACAACAGGTGGAAATTATAGGCAATTAGCAAGACATCCCCAATAAAGGAGTGGTTCTGCAGGTGGTGACCACAGACCACTTCTCAGTACCTATGCTTTCTGGCTGATGTTTTGGTCACTTTTGAATGCTGGCGGTGATTTCACTCTAGTGGTAGCATGAGACGGAGTCTACAACCCACACAA
>VVHJ01025248.1:1323-15207 GCA_015107715.1 Tylochromis polylepis
GAAATGACCCTTCAGCTGAATATTTAACCTGCTTTGATGTTTAAAATATTGCCGTGTCAGCATTTTGCTGGCATCAACAAATCTGTTTAGAAAAATTAAGTGCCACACAACAAACTGCATTTGTTCGAATGATGAAATACTTAAAAAAAAAAAAACAAAAAAACAAAAGTTTACAGTTTACGGCAGCATATATTCAGTGTTTACCGTCAGGATGAATGATCAATAAAATATTTCTGAATAGATCATCGTGACTTTTTATTTCACAAACACTCACTGTCCATTTTTTTTTCTTTTTTCTTTTTTTTTAAGGCACACCTGTTCAGCTGATAATTAATGCAAATATCTAATGGACCAATCACAATGACAACAAGTCAGTGCATTTAAGCATGTAGACATGATCAGAGGACCTGCTGATTTTCAAACTGATCACCAGAATGGGGAAGAAAGGTGATTTAACTGACACTGAGCATGGCATGGTTGTTGGTGCCAAGTGGGCTGATCTGAGTATTTCAGAAACGGGGTTTGCAGAGAATGGTCAGGAAAATTGGAAAATTGTTTCTTGGTCTGGGCAGGGTTAGAAGTGAAGGGGGGAATGAAAGCATGGATCATAACCCTTGTATCAAAGTTGCAGTCTGCTGGTGGTGGTGTGCTGTTGTGTGATATTTTGTTGGCACACTTTAGGCCCCTTAGTACCAACTTCACATCCTTTAAATGCCACCATTTACCTGAATACTGTTGCTGGCCATGTCGGTCCCTTTATGACCACAGTGTGCCCATCTTCTGAAGGCTGCTTCCAGCAGGTTAATGCACTATGTTGCAAAGCTCAAATTACCCCAAACTGGTTTCTTGAAAATGAGTTATCTGTACTCCACAGTCACCAGATCTCACCAATAGAGCACGTTTAGGATGTGGTGAAACAGGAGATTAACATCATGGATGTGCAGCCAAAAAAAATCTGCATCAACTGCGTGATGCTATCATGTCAATATGGACTGGTGAGGGTTTGTACACCAAACATGTTCATGTCTTTTCAGATGGTGTAAAGACAAAATCCAACTGTCTAAATGTGTTTGGCACCACCATGCATTCAGATCACAATTCTGATTGCAAAGCTGCCAGACAGGACGTGATAGGAACGAATAAACCAAAAAGAACAACCAACCTTTGATTAGTAGATGAGCCAAGTATAAGAGTATATCACAAATTACCATGAAACTAGGATGAAGACTAATGGGGTTCCCATTCACAAGCATTTTGTCACTGATTAAGTTATTCTACAGTATTAAACGTTCTTGTAATGATGGCAATAGATTAAAAATTCACCGCGAGTGAGTATTCATCCTGAGGTTGATGTTAATGTCACAAACCTTCAAATGATCCAATAATTTTTGAGATATTTCTTTCACCACCAGTGTGAACCTGTGACAATGAATGGAAAGCAATAGAATTACTAGAATCATTTGAATACATTGCCCTGGAACTAGAAATGCGCTGAAGTTTTGTGGCAGTTCCCATGGGACATGGGATACAATTTTAGACAACAGCAATAGGATTCATCCTTTGGTAAGAAAAAAAAAGATGAAGTCCAACCAATCCTCTTTTGCTGATATTCACTTTATAAAATAGATTAAGTTTCTAAAACAATAAAAATATGTAAAATTTTATTTACGTTACAGTAAGGTAGATAAATACAGGATAATGATTAGTTAAATCTCTAAGTAGACGGTATGTTTCACAGCTTTCATTATGTTACTTTTAAATTGCCTCCTGACACTGAAGCAGATGACATGAAAATGGTATCTAGGCAACACTACAGCTAGCTTTGCTCGAATCGTCTTCCTCAAGTTGACATTACGAGCATAATTATTCATTTTGGTTACACTAAATTAAATAGTTTAATTTCTAGGTAATGTCTGACAAGGAATTTACAAGAAGAGTTCATGTTTAACAGACTGCTCAATTATTATTTAACTAATGCAGTCCTTATTATGGAATAAGACATGCATGAATAACTGCAGTGTGGTTGCTTTAGACTGAAAAGAAGTCTTTCATGAATGTTAACTCATACATTACTTACAATTTTATAAGATGTAAACAAGTTAGGGTGACATATTCAGACCTGAGTGTTGTATGACTGTTGTAATGCTACAGTCACACTTTGGCACAACCAGGATTATTGTGATGGTGTGCAATGAATTTCTGATCTTGCCTTTGAAATTGTTGCTTTGACCACTTGCAGTCAGTCGCTGTCCTCAGAGTGACTTTGGTGCGTTAAGTCAGTTTAGTATAAATCTGCATCAGTTGACAAATACATGCATGCAATCTGTGATAAATGGGAGAAAATTGCAGTTCTGTTGCCATCTGCATACACAGAAATTCACTTCTTCTATTCAGATTCCAGCCATAACCTTGTAAATAGAAACAGAATTTCAACCACAAACAGTGACGCATTTGCTGCAGGACAGCAATTTAACTGCAAAATGACAACCTATTTTTGATATAGGACCATAACCAAAATACAACCAGTTGGCAAACCAGTGAGTTAAATACCTTATTGCAAAATGATCCAATGCTTATTTGCTCTGATGATGAATACGTTGGCAATCATTGGCAATTATTTGTAAACCTCTACCAGTTTGTTCGAGCAATCACCATAACCACTGACTTTTCCCCGTTGCTACATGGTTGCTGTCCTGTTTTTAATCTATTGTTTCTGAGCTACAAGTCCGTGGTTGGTTTCCATAAGCTACTTTGTCCTAAACCTAATGAACTGTATGTATTCACAAAAAAGGTTTAGGATAAAATGATACACTAAAACTATCCAGCTCACATAGACTACTCATTACAAATAAAGCATGACTGAACTGAAAGCAATTCATTGTGATTAAAGATTAATAGCTCAGACTGGCACTGAGCAGCAGGTGAAAGTACAGGGCGTGAAGAGTTACAATCCCTCGAGAGCACTGTGGAGAACAGGTCGAACATCTTTGAGGAGAGAGCAAATGAGATCTCGCAGAGAACTGAAGAGGAGCTTAGAAGTCATGGCGTTGAGTGACACGGCCATTAACTCAGATTGAGATGTTAAACACAGTGGTACTGTTCAGCTTACTGTAATGGAAAAGCCACAAATGGCCTGCTCAAGAAGAGGTCTGTGGGGGACAGTTAACTGGTTTACAGATGATTTCCTGACAAACTGTAGTAAATAATCTAACCTCTAAACAAAGCAGAGTTCATCAATAAAATCAGAAGCAATCAGATAAGCTAATGGGGACATAAAGGGCTTCTTTGTCATTTGGGAAAAACACTTATCTGTCTGGCCAGAATCTATACCAAACCCATGTCTGGGTGCAAAAAAATAAGGAGCTGGAGCCAGAAAGGTGATTAAGCTGGCTTAGGAAAAAGACCAGGAGCAATTAGAGGGAAAATGGCTAGCTCTGCTGAAAAAGAATAAGCCTCTCAAAGTGACTAATAAACATGCTGCATCCTACTCGTTTAATATGTGCAAAATTGATCATTTGAAAAAGTCAATTTGTGGGTTTTATTAGTATTAGTTCTGTAACATCAAGTGTTTAGCCTTTATGCTATAACATGCTAATTACCTGCTAGCTAGCTTTGAAACAGATTTGATTTCAGATAAGAGGGAGCTGGCTCAGATCAGAGGGACATACAGATTTGAAAGTCCTTATCTGGGTTTTTAATTAATTCATTAGTTTAAACATTTTATGAATTATATTACATGTGCATCGTTAATTTCCTGGAGACAGATTTAATCCATGTTACATGTTAACCAGATTGGGATTCGACAGATAATGATGTGGGAATTCTGAAAGCTGGTACTTAGAGCGAGAAGGTATTGTTGGCATGTTTTTGTACTGTGGTCGCAGATGTGGAGGAAATCCCAAGAAGTGCAGTCTGAATGTTGCCCATTCACCAAAGGTCATTTGTAGGAGGTTTTTAAGGTCTTCCACATTGCCGAAGACCAGCGCTGATCCGTTGAGGTCATTGTGTTTCACAATGTCGATGTACTTACTGGGGTATTGCATCCTCTCCAGCTAGGAAAAAAAAGAGAAAATGTGAAACGGATAGTAAATGGTGCATGCAATTAAATGCTCATTACAGTTGGTAATTTTATCACACCAGTGTCATTGCTGTTCATTCTCTCTACATCATATCTCTGCCTTATAAAGTTCTTTCTAATGAAAATAAAAATACTGCGTGCTGCAGTCAGGATTTTCAGTGTATTTATCAGACGGGGTAAAGTGGTAAAAGCAAGCCTTCATTAGAAATGCTTCTGCAAAATGAGACATGTTTATTTACTGTGCTTTTTTTTTTTTGACAGCATCTGAGTAATGGTACAATAAAGTGAGCTATTAGGGGAAGAGCTGCAGGCAACAACTCTAATCTTTCAGGTAAAACTCCTTTTACCCTAGCCCAGTGTTGCACCATGTGAAAAACCGACTGAGGTTATATATGGCTTGATTAAAAAAAAGAAAAAGAAAAGGGGTATTTACTGACTGACTTCTTTATTATTATCAAACCACAAGTTTAACTGGACTATATAGGAAAACTGTCCCAGTCCCAGGCCATCTAATGTTGCCATTTTGGAGAAGTTGCTGGCATCTCATAGATTTGCACAAGATGTCCTTTGGCATGGAGAGATGGGCCTGTCACTCTAAACTCATCACAGATGGATGCTAGGATGCAGATAATCTAACAGAATGGCTTCATGTGATGCCCTGAGATGACAAAGCATTGAACCAGTTGTCTAAAGAGGGGTGTTTTCTTATGTATTACTGAAAATCAGCTGCTCAAGATGTCACGAGAGGTCAGCCACTACTAAAATCTTACAGAACATTGCTTTAAGGAATTTCTTACCTCTTTACATACATCCTCGGTGTCCATATTAATGATAGTTGGGATTGGTAGTGGAGTTAGGTTCCTCATCCAACCAGAATCTTTCAGCCTGGATGTCCCTCTGATCTGAGCCAGCTCCTTCTTAATTGAATGATCTAGGTTCACTGTCGCTGCTTCAAATGTCTTCAAGTCTTTTACTTTGAACTTGAAATCTACTTTGAGAAGATTTTCAAACAACTCAGCATCTCCATCCTGCTCAAGGAAGTCCTCAATCTGTACACTCATTACATACAGCTCTGCTCGGGACTCACAGAAGACTTGCCATAAGGTCTTTGAATCATAATCACTGGGCCCAGCCTCACCATCAATATCTGCCCTTTGTTGAGCATCTTCCACACATTGGAGGATCCAGCTGAGTCGGCAGGGCCAGTGATTGGCTAGGATCACCCATGCTGCAATGTATTCTGGTTGAGGAAGCTCTATGTTTAAGGCCTTCATGATTATCACAGTTACTCGAATAGAGTTTATCACTCTTCTCATTGACATGGCATCATCTAACATGTACTTGCTTAGATTCCTTTCATTGCTGCTTAGGATGCTCCTGATTAAGTTCTCTAGTTCGTCTTTAATATCCAGTGTTGTTGCATTTTTATTGATCAGAGGGTACATCTCCTTTGTTTCAGATGTAACCTTCTTTAGAGATGCATTGGAGGAATTGTAGGAATAAGTAATTTCTCTGTGTTTGACTTCAACCATGGGAGAATCTTCTTGAATTTTTGAATTGCTACTAAGTCTGTAAAGTAAACTGCACTTTGAATCATTGCATAGTGGTGGGACTGTGAAGGGCAGAGTCACTATGCGATTCAGCAATGCATATGCTTTGTCCTCTTTGCTGAAGCATCCATCGGCAAAGTTCACTTTCTCTACAAGGACTTCTGGATTTACAGCCAGAATGGAAATAAATGGGCTCTCCTCATCTGAAAGCAAAATGTTCATGGCATTCAGAACTGCAACAATTTTCTTAGGAGAGCAGCGGTCCAGATTAGTGATATTCAGCACGATTCGGATCCTTCTCCTCTCAAACACCTCCATAAACTGGATGAAGCGGGACAAACACCACATTTCCAACCTGACTTCATTCATGAAGCCCAGCTGACCACTGATCCGCTCATTGTCCATCTCTCTCTTAATGTTCAGTGTCTGGCTGAAGATGAAGTTTTTCCCCATCAGAATGATAAACTTCAGTATGCTCACTGCAGGGACCCCTAATGTGGCAATCGCCAGGCCTTCCAGCACACCCACCTGGCCATTGCTGTCATCCACCTCCTCCCCTGGTTTCAGTCCAAATTTGGGAAAGCCAACCGTTAACAGGATTATCAGGATGATAAGTGGCACCACAAGAAGGGAAAGGAGAAAAAGCCACAGTGGGCAGCAGCAAATCTTCTTGGAACTCCAGTGGTTTGAACCATGCTGCACAATCTGATTTTTTTTTTTTATAAAAACAAAACAACATAGAGGTTATATGAGAAAAACATACATACATAATTATCATGCTTTTAAACATGGATTCAGAGTTGCCAACAGAGGTTCATGTTCTTGTATTTTCTCCACCATGAGGTCTCATATTTTGGTTCTGTGTAATGTCTCCAGAACTACTGGCTAGATTGGTGGAATTTGGTAGAGATATTTACATGCCTCTATGGATCGCAAATTTTGGAGTTTACTGAAGGTAAATATAATTTTTTGTGATTACTTTCACAAGACTTGACAGTTTACAGAACCAGTTACGTGGCCTCAAAAACCAACACACTTTCTGGTTATCACCTTTTCTTGGGAATAATTTCTACCAATGTTAAAAAAAGACTGCATAGACACATCTGGTTTATAGCTAACAGGTTTAACTAAGAGACGACTATGTTAAATGTCTTGATGCATGCTCAATCATCCAGGTAAGTAAATCCCAAAAAAGTTGATTCTGTTCATCTGGACGTAGCGCAGATGGGAAACCTGCAGTCAGCTGAGACTGAAGAAGTCACTTGGATGAGTGACGGAATGTTTCTCCCGCTGAAAACGCTACGTCCAGATGAACAGAATCAACTTTTTTGGGACTATGTTAAACATTATCTTCATCACATCAGAATAAAAAAAATGTCATTAGAGACCCCCAGAACTATTGTCAACCATATATTATTGGCTTGTTTGTCGCTATCAAGATTTATAATGGTTGATAGATCAAAATTAAAAAAGTAAAAAAGATGCGCGAACCACCCTTCACTAATGTTGTGAGTGTTGACATTGCATAGTTTTCCCACAAGAGGGCACTCTGCAACTTGGCAACACATTTTGAAATGCCAAAATGTCAATGAGTGTAAGGAAAAAAATAGCTACACATTATTATATTATATTATATTAGGGATATCTATGTTTTGTGTTTCTGAATGCAAAAAATAAATATTCCAATATATTGGAATATCAGATTTTTAAATCACCAGATACTGGTATCTGTAGCGAGTCTAATTGTCAAATAGGACCACATTAGCAGGTTGATTAGCAAATAATCAACTGCTCTTCACAATTAAATGAAAATATAGCTCTACTGAGACAAACCTTGTTCTCGACTTCCTCTTTTTTATCATGTTGAGCTACACGGTAGAGTATAAGTTGTAATTTTCCAAAGTTCATCTGCATGGCTTCAATCAGCCGTATAGCTATCCCGGCCCAAAGCAGGTCACTACCGGCAAAATGCCAAGCACTAAAATGCACATAAATGAATCTGACGTTTCGTTCCTGCTGGTTCTCCTTTGTCCAGATTGGCTTGTAGAAGAGCAGTCGTCCAATCAGTGCAAAAAAGCCTGTAAATGAAAGCTTAACTGAACGAGGCCTGGATCCTTTTGCATATTCCTGCTCAATCCTTGAAGCCTCCGTGTTCATGTATACTGAAAATACACAAAAAGAATAGAATACTGACACGGGTATCTGATGGTTGAGTTACATTTAAGAATAATATGAATTAAAGGCAGAAATATGGTTAGTATAGAGTTGTGGTCAGAGGTTAATGTTTATCATGGGGATGAATGTCATGGTAATTTTAGGCTTTTAATAGTTTCTCTGAACTGTTATTTTTCCAGGGTGGAACAAGTACAGCATACATCTTTAATGATTTTAAAAAACAAAAACTGGGTTGTTTGAAGTTTGAATTTATCTAGGATTTTCTCTGATCCACACAAGTATACATACAGGCTGTATATACATACACTCACTTAAATCTTTTAATAAGTGGTGCTGAAGGTTCAGCATTGTTTTAACTTGACAAGGCCAAGGGCTATTAAGTTCTCACTAGTGATCATTATTGATTACAACTGGTTGTTTCTCTTTGCAGCATAAAATTGATTTGTTTTAGAGCACTCCTTGAACTGACCAATACTCAGAACAATGAGGAAGTCCAAAGAACTCAGTCAAGATCCAAGAAGTAGAATTGTAAATCTGCACAAGTTGGGAAGGTCTCTTGGAGAGTTAGTTATTCAGTTATTCACTTATTCATATCTGTCACCACTTTGCCAATGACTGGAAGAAGACCCAAACTGTCGCACTGAGGTGAGAGGAAATTGGTTAGGATGTTCAGGAACCAGCAAGGCTCGAGACTGCCATGAACTGGAAACTCCTGGAACACCAGTGTCACTGTCCCCAATGAAGCCAGTTTTACATTGCCATGGACTGAGAGGGTGCAGACCAAGAAATAAGCCCCTGTTCCAAGATCAATCAATGGAAGGAATAATGAAGAAGGAGAACTACCTCCAAATTCTTCAACTTCACCTCAAACCAACGGCTAGACAAAACATTATATACCTGTATCTATGTAGCCCGTATGTATACTTGTGCAGATCAGAGAAAATCCAAAATAAATTCAAACGTGCACCCGGTTATTGTTTTTTAAAGTCATTAAAGATGTATGCTGTACAATCATTCACAAGAACATTTCAAAGAAGTGACTAAAAGCCCCAAAATACCATCCCTATGATGAGTGTATATAAACTTCTGACCACAAGTGTTGATGTAAAAAAAAAAAGTTTTTAGACTGAATATTATAACAATAACTGTGTGAATATAATGTATTTGGCTCTCCACAGCTGATAAAATACCCTGAAGCTTGGGACTACACCCAAAACCTTTGCCAAGAAAAGCAATCAGCCTGGCTCTTCTGGAAAAATTCATTTGGTCACATGTAGAGTATATAATTACAAGAAAATATAATATACACAATAATCCATCATATACAGAGTTAATGAACAACAGTGTATATCATCTGTCTGCAACATTCTGAAGCTTCATTATTCTACGAATATTTTATGTTAGTATCAAATATCCTTCCTTAAAACAGCAAAGTTAAAAAAAAATGCTTCCCATTTGTTTACATGTGAAAATACCTACATATGCAAACTATACTGTCACTCAACAGGATTATGTCCTCATTCGTGGAATGTGTGATGTCATGTAATCTCTTTGACAACTTTAAGTAAGTTGTTAAAGCTCAGTCAGTCAGTAAAGTGAAGAAAAGTTTGCCTACAGCCAGTTCACAGACGAGGAAGCAAGAACTCTATTTTTGGACTCATTACAAAAATGAAACATCACGTTTAGCAAACGTTATATTGTTATACACCAGTGTTATTGCAAAAGCTGCAGTTTTTATAGTCACCATGGCATAGTTCTACACACTGCAATCATGTTCACAGCCAACTTTTGGCACTGGGATAAAGAAACAGTTTCAAAACTGTATCTACATGCGAATCACGGGGAATGTAGTTGTGTTTGTCATCAAAATAAGCATCCTGTCGTTAGTGCCTGACACGCTGGGCTAGACAAACCTACCTTTCATTTGTTTGAGGATCATGTTGATTCGATTCTCACATGAAGCGTAGAGTCCCACAGTTGAAGGTGATGAGACTTTTATAAGAGTCTTGGACAGTGCGTATGCATATATGTCATCTAAAAAAATAAAAAGAAACGGCATCATGGTTTACTTATTTTACATCTGCATGCATTTTAAACTTAAAGTCTTATTCAGAGAGTTTCCACAAGTCCTACCAAGTAATCCAAAGCTGCCAGACTGTTTGACATACTGCAGAACATCAGTGCACAGTAACACTGAACTGGGAAACAAGTTCTCCAGTCAGAAGTGAATTTCAGAAAATGGGAAACAAAAATTGAGCAGCAGTGGACAGGCTGCTATTTGTAAACCACTGTAATTTTTAATATGACAAAATCTGGGAACAAACCAACCATTACAAGTTAATTTGACTGGATGAAGGCATGCACATAAAGTAACATTATACATTTGAATTTTTTGCACAGCAATATAATGTTCTCTAATAGAAAATTCTATTTAATTACTAACTTAGTAAAACACAAGCATGGATTGTTGGTCAGGAAGAGATGCCCAGATAAGCTACGGGTAGAAAAAAATGATTACTTATGAGTCTGTGGTCTCTAGATGAAAACAATAATGAAGACATGAATTGGCCAGTAAAACTATGAGCGCCCAATGCAATGTAATTAAATTAATAATAAACTATTTGCAATTACTATGGAGAGAATTACCTATAAAACAATGTGCAGAAACACTGAAACAGTTGTTCATATCAAAAAGATTAAATGCCATGTATGCACATTAAACCAAACAAACACAAATACAAAACAACACCATCAACAAAAACAAAAATAAATGGAAAAAATAAATTAAATATCCCATTAAAAAAAAAAAAAGCCCAGAGGGCCTTTATATGAGCTGGGCAGAGGGAACGAACTGAGGATGGAGGCACTTAGCCTGTGGTAAATCACTGCATTAATAAAAATGCACGAAAAGGAGGGGGTGGAGCTTCAAATATGTTATTGTTAAACAATATATCACCTTCTGTTGTGTTCTTCATGATGATTGTTTGGTGAGATCGCCAGCTTTCACAGACTATTCGTTCAGCCTGTGAAGAAAAGAAACAGTAGAGATCTCAGTGCAGCGGTGTTTCTTTCTCATGCTGCCCCATTTTTGGCCTTTTAGCCCTTATTGGATAGAGACAGTGTAGATAGACAGGAAAGCCGGGAAAGGCATGCAGCAAAGGGCTGCGGGTCAGACTCAAACCCAGGCCCACTGCTCTCTGGCATATGGTTGCCTGCTCACCCACTGAGCCAAATCGGCGCTATGGGTACGTCCTTCTTTCAGGTTAAAAATTAGTCAGTGTTTACTTTATGAAGGTTGGAAACAGTGCCAAGAAAAGGTGCACTAGTGTAGTTCCCTCTCAGACCACTTGAATTACACCGTGCATTTGAGTCGTCTCCAAATACAGTAAAATGGTGTTGCCTCATTACAATGGCTGCAGTTTAAAAAATATTGATGGCTGCCAAGGTTACCCCTCAGCTTCCTAGTAGATGGACCTACAGTATCAATTTAAAAATCCAAGGGACATCGTTTTCAATTTATTGTGTTTACAAGATCTTTAGAAAACTTGACGTCTGATCTATACTATAGATGCACCTATGGTATTAATTTCATAATCTTATGCCGCCTCCTTCTCAAGTTATCATATTCACAAACTTGTGTGTCCATGCCGCCCCCCACCTGCCTGCCCCATCCAGTTCCATGGCAGGGTGACATCAATACCCCATCAGCCTTTTACAGCTGAGGGATTAAAAAAAAGCAAATATTTAATATTTCCTGGGATTAAAGCTGAATGTCTGCACTTGAATCACACTGTCATTGCTTCACTTCAGATCCTCTTCAGATCTTCAGAAGTATTTATTTTCTATGACTGCATAGATTAGTTATAAATCATTATTAAGACATAGATAGAAAATCCTCGCATTGCTTTTCTGTTTGATAATTTATAAGGAAGACTTTGTTGAATTTTTGAACAGCTATTGCAGAACATCTGCACCACCATTCACTAAAAGCTTCTGAAAACTGACCCCGCCCAACCATAAAAATAAAAAACAAATAAAAGTAAGCTCACAATTCCCTCTGATACTCCATAATCTCTGATATGAGGTTTATATGATATACCTACACTCCCTGGCCAGTTTGGTGCACCTGTTCAACTGCTCTTTGCTGCAAATATCTACTCTCTCAGTCACATGGCAGCAATTCACTTTAATTCAATTATAGAATCTGAGCTGCAATACAGCAATTCAACTTAGTGAATCTTTTCTTCTTTTCTAAGTGTTGCTCGAATAGCATTTAAAGGGATGGTCTTTGGGTAATGACGCTAATGTAATGCACTTACACAAGACCTCAGGCCATTCTCTTTTATGTCCACAGGAATGTCAGCAGCTTACCTGAGTCAATAATTATCATTGCTATTATGTAGTCGCTTTCCCTGCTAGCAACATATTTTCAGCTTATGCTCTTGCCCCCGCACGCCTAACAGAATTAGACTGACTGTGGAAAACAGAATGACAATACAGACTTTGTTTTGTGTTGAAGTAATGTTTAACTTTCATGGTACGCCCTCTGATCAGAGTATGTAAACTACAACCCTAAAACGTCTAAAATTATGCCTGAAGCTTCCCCAAAATAATGAACGGTATACTATTCTTGGCTACAAGTGTGGTCCTAATCAAACAAGCTTACCTGAGCTTTGTTTTAAGTAGTCTTGAGTAAAACAGAAGAGGACTACCAGCAACAGCTTAAGTGTGGTGAACTGTATGTCACCAAGACCTCTGTGCTGTAAAATTTTACAACCCTTATAAGAGGAGAAAAAAAAACCCCTGATACTGATAGGCTGTTTCTGTAGGCTAGGTACTTTCCAAGAAATGAGGTCACAAGCAAGATGAAATTATTTCTGAGAAATTAAGGTGTGCATTTCTTCCATTCTTCTTTACTTTGCACCTAACTCATGCTCCCAATCTCCTATCTATTCACAGTATGTGAGTGAAGTGGGTAGTTCCTGAAAGCATTACAAGGTAGAAAATATCCCTATTTTAGCAATTGCTCCTGGCATTAACTGTCCAACTTTTTCGTCTCGTGGAAAAAATGGAAAAAATGAGTGATTTTATGCTGGAGCCTTCGGTCTGCATGATTCATGAGCTTAATTCCTGGTATAGAGTCCCTCAGGTTGAGAATGACTGGATCGCTCTGCCCATCCTGAACTGACATGCAAAGCAGTTGCGATGCCAAAACAGCAACACCAAAGCTTTTGCCTGGAGTAGGATTTGTTATGACATAACTGGTTAGTCAAGCTTTGAAAAACAAGCTAGAAGCTTAATTTCCCTTGGCATATTTCTTTATTTTAATTTTAATTTTTTTGCATTGGCCTCTTCATACCATCTGGTGTCGCAGTATACCTTGTGCTACAAGTTCTTCAACAAACTACAGCAAATGCACTGGGCACTAAGTCGTGTCAAGGTGGCTGCTTTCAGAATTCGTTTCTGAGATTGTATTTAAAGCATATAAAAAGACCGAAGATTGGAATGAAAAGATTTCTCTTTAAGTCTCTCTTTATCTTCAGTAACACACAAATGGCTAAAGAAGTTTGCAAGGCTATAGGCTTGTTATCCATTGGAGCGGAGAAGGAGATCAGAAAAGTCAATTTTACATTCTGTTGCTCATTATATAAAGACTAATGGGCACTTGGGAGCAGAAACAAAGGTGTTGCGTTTATATTTTTGTTGAGTATATATATATATATAACATTGTATTATAAAGTCTGTCCATTGCCCATTTTCCATGAGATGGACTTAAAGATCTAAAATTCATTCCAGATACACAATATTACCATTTTTCTCAAACATTGTTCACAAATCAGTCTAAATGTGTGATAGTGAGCACTTCTGCTTTGCTAAGATAATCCATCCCACCTCACAGGTGTGCCACATCAAGATGCTGATCTGACATCATGAGTAGTGCACAGGTGTACCTTATACTGCCCACAATAAAAGGCCACCCTGGAATGTGCAGTTTTGTCTCACAGCAAAATGCCACAGATGCCACAAGCATTGAGGGAGCGTGCAATTGGCATGCTGACAGCAGGAATGTCAACCAGATCT
>VVHJ01025256.1:1203-12081 GCA_015107715.1 Tylochromis polylepis
GGGACTCCATCAGTGAAGCCACCGTTTGTGACTAATGCAGTAAAAGCACAGCAACCACGCTAAAGCTCAGCTCCTGCTTTTGGTGTTCTAAAGCAAAATCAGGGTAACAAGTTGAGCAGAGGACCAAATTTCAGCTGCTGTGGGTGAAGTTAAACAAGATGACCCTGATGTGTTTTTTCATTCATTTTGGGTGTCAAGTCATGGTTTAGCTGTCATGCTGGTGTCTTGCATAGCTGTATCACCTCCCTTACATCTGACCCTGAAATGCTTTTATATCAGCTGTTCAGCGTGTGCAGTTGAATTGTCTGTCAGGATTAGCAAAGAACATGCAGGGTGGATGGATGTTGGGCATTGCAATATCCCATTCCTGTTTATCTTGACTTTTTCTTTTCCATTGAGTTCTTACTGTGTCTCTGTGTGTGGATGATTAGTCTACAAATAGCATGACAGCCTAATACAATTGTCCCTGGACACTGATGTTTGGGATATAAAAAGCATTCTAATGACAATCTTTTTGACTTGGCTCAGAAGGAATTACATGGTAGAGAATATCCCTCCCCTGGCTTTGTGATCAGAATGCCAAAGACTTTTGGAGAGGATCTGTGTGGAAAACTTCAACTACAAGAGCCTCTGCGCTTTTGTTTGGGCAAATATTACACTCCTCCTTGCAATGGATTTTGAAAAGTCAGTGTAGGTGTAACAAATGCCTTAATTTTTCTAATTTTTTTTAACATTGGAAAGCAGGTGGTGCTGACCTGTTACACTCCAACTAGTGATACAGGTTGTTTCAGATGTGGGTCAGGTATTAAAAAAGACAGTCTCCCTCTATTTTGGATTTCTTTTCTCCCTTTCTTTCTTGCACTGAGCTGAACTTGAAGCTGTTACAATGCAGCCGTTCCAGATTTCAGCACCGGGGACAGTTCCCATGCATTTCTCTGTCTCCTTCCTTCTGTCCCGCCTCCTCCTCTTGCACCCCCCCCCCCCCCCCCCCCCCCCCCCCCCCCCCCCCCCCCTCCCCCCCCCCCCCCCCCATCTGCCTCCTGCAAGCCTGTGTCTGTCTGACTAAAGGGAGGGCTGACTCACTCGTTTACAGCAATGCAGCCTCATCATCAGTCTTCATCACAGTGACAAGCCTCAACCCCACATTCCCAACAACCTTTTAACCCCTTCCATGAGACACACCCCTCTTCTGTAACCACGCTGAGTATTGGTGTGCTGTCTCAGAGGTAGCAGGATTCATTTATTTAGGCATGTATTTGCTGAGGAGATAATGTCGATGAAGGAGTTCATGCATTTTACTGCTGCAGCGCTCCAGACTGTTTAATATGCAGGAGCAGACCTTTAGAACGAAAGAGAGACACGGTGTGGGTGGCTGGCTTTTGTAAGTATCCAATCATAACAAAGGGCCTAAGGCCGAGGTCCAATAAGGGAAGAGCTGTTTAGAGATATATCCCCATGCACTGTACACAATATAATGAATATGTGAAGGGAAGTGGAATTCCTATAGAGTGGCGGATCCTCTGTTTTATCCTCAAGTGAAACAGCAGACCTGTTGGTTAAACACAGCAGAGTCACATACAGTGTACGCATAAGTTTGTAGTAATATTTAGTATTTGCAGATGATGGCTTTAATGAAAAGACGATGACAGATGAAAGAGTCATGGTAGGCAGATCCTTTAGTTACAGTATGATCCAACAAGTGCAGAATTTACAATTAAAGCCCTGCTTAGGTAAAAGGAAAAACAGTATTGGTGGGTAATATTAGCAGATTTTTAAGTATGAGAAGCAAAAGAAGTTGACCAATGAAAGATGTGACGGATCGGCTGTGTAGTTGGCAGCTCATGGATCCAAATGCAGTATTCAGGAGATAAGAAATAAACTTGTCAGTAAAATGTCAGTAACACATATGACTACAAAAAATTTGATACATTGGCAGGTCAGAAGCAGAGAATCTGGGTACCAGGAATACCAGGAACTAACATAATGAGATAAGAGGAAGTTAAAACTTAACACAAGATACGGAGAACAACCAGTAACAAAATAAAACAGGAAAAAAGACAGAAGTGAACGGGGGGGGAACTCAAACCAACTTGACACAGGAGACGCTAAAGGACAAAAACATACAGGTGAGACAAGAATGGGATGGAACACGAAAGGCAGTGGCTGCCCACGAGATACACAAGACTGCTGGAAAGTATAAATGATATTAAGGCAAAATCTAAACAATACAAGCTATGTTACACAAAAAAAGGAACAAAATTCAAACACAAGTGACTCTCAGAACCAAAAGGAATCATCATCCCACAAAAACTCAAAACCATGGGTCCAAGACCCAGGCACCGTTAAACTGTTAATACATCACTGTGACAGCAGCCGACTGAGGGAAAGCAAGTTTCGACTATTTTATGTTATACAGAATCTGGCATTTTAGATCAGTGTTTCCCACGGTAGAGTCACAGAGGTCATGAGTTGTAAGGAAACTATAAACTACTTTTACACACAGGGTCATGTGTTAACAATAAAAGCCTAGAACCGCTGCTTTAATCTCTGATGGTATGTTGCATTTTATGAACTTTTTAAAAGCAAGCTGTTTTAGCTTTAGCCTGCTCAGTTTCTGCTGCATCTGTGAGTTACTTTGCAACCCACCTCCATTCCAGCTCCTTTAATGCTGTGTCTGAACTGTAATGGACTATAGACTGAGATTTATCGTGTCATTCTAGCCTGGGTACCTCCCGTTTTAGGACACTTGCATTGATAAAACAGCTCTATTTTCAAAATGACCAAACAAACCATGATTCACTTGGCTGCTGCACCTCCATCTTGAACCAAACCAACCAAGACAGGATCCCATCTAGATAAATTAACTCTCACTGGCTGAGCCTTCTGCAAGCTCAATACTACTGTGACATTACTGCTGACATCTGGTGCTGACCACCAGGTCCTGTCTCCTATAGAGAGGAAGAAAATATCTGCAGGGCAGAGTGTCCCTAAGAATCCATCCATTCATTGTCTTATCCTTATCGTAGCTGGAATAATCCGGCTGCATTTCTCAAATATTAGATCAGATCATTACATCAGCTTTACTTTGGTCTGAGATTCATTCAGAAATGTGCACTACCACCTGGATCACGATCATTGCCTCTTAAAGGAAATAAAGGACAAAGT
Source organism: Tylochromis polylepis (assembly GCA_015107715.1). Classification (NCBI taxonomy): domain Eukaryota; kingdom Metazoa; phylum Chordata; class Actinopteri; order Cichliformes; family Cichlidae; genus Tylochromis; species Tylochromis polylepis. The sequence continues at coordinate 4,369 of VVHJ01025256.1, forward strand.
TAAAAGGAAGGAATAGGAGCGATACAGTCAGAAATCCTTCTGCCCTTTTTGCTTCATCATAGAGACGCCAACTGGCTGTGATTCCGTTCTAGAAAACATCATCAAAAGGGAGTTGTTTATTCAAATTCAGTCCACATTTGGTGTTTTCGTCTTCGGCAATAATGGCTAATGCACACAGACTGTAAGTTGTGCTGAATACGTGTTGCTAATTGAAAATAACCTCCTGGCAACTTTCAGATCCTCTGTAGTTCAGAAACATTGTTTTCTTGTTCGGGTCTCATTTTCTCAGTCTGTTGGGTTTTTTTTGTTTGTTTTTGTTTTTTTTCCAGCAGCATTCTCAAAGTCATGTGTCCTCATTAGTCCTTTGTCCACATCTGTGCTCAAGGCAGACATAATGAGACAACAAGCCAGCTTTCATTGTTCACCCACAAGCGAGACCCAGCTCCTGCTTCCCTCGACTTTATCCTCACACCCTGGACTTTTCTATCTCCGAGATGTGTTCATGCTAAAGGAGTTTTGCTGTGTGTGTTTTAGGAGATGAAGGGATTTACAGTGGTAACAATGATGACCTGTTTAGATATGCAACCATGTCTCGCAGCACTATGTTGATATTTTCTGTTGATAGGCATTGTTGTGGGAGGGGAAGAGGGATGACAGGCTATGATATCTACAGAGGGGAAGGGGTAGTGATGCCTTGTGATGGTGTGTTAGATAACAGTGGACTGAAAAAGGGAGGTTTGTGTTAGGAAAACAGGCCACTTGACAATATATACTTTTTAATACGTACAATAGCCACAAACTAAATATCTCACATGCAGTAATTGTGGTTTTCAATTAGGCTACGTGCACCACACGCGGTGTTTACTAGTGTTAAAACGGTCTGTAATGTGTAATATTTGCAGTGATCTTTTGACAGATTATAGATTATGTTGGCAATTTTTGTGAAATGCTGGTTGACATTCTTGTTGAGAGTTAAAGGAGAAGAAGAACACTTTTCAGGTCTGACACAGCTAAAATGTGGTTATCAAGTAGATCTACGACAAATTGTTTTACATGGTACAGAATTTAAGCTTAAACGATATACAATGTGTTAATTAGTGTCCTTAAGGTCCTTTTCATAACTGGCACTAATATGTGTCTTTGGTGATCTGATCACAAGCAGACTGCTCTAAGTACCAATGACACACAGAGGACACGCTGAGCTCAGACCACATTCGGAGGAAGTTTGGGCAACATATGGTCAATTCTTCTAGCAATTTGCATGCGAATGAGTCCTTGACCACACAAAATGATCACCCACTCAACTGATGTGCTTCTTGCTGTGTAAAAACAACAACACGTTTAGCTGATTGCTATAACAGGTTCAGTACGGACAACTATTATTAGTCATTTGTTTTACATAAATCTCATGGTCGATTGCGCAACTAAAAATTAAGCCCTGTTAATCATGGTTTGACTCCTGATAGCTCCAGGTGACAGGACAAGAAGGCCACTGAGCTGTGCCTGTAGAGCTGTTGACCCAATATATTAGGTTTGTTTTCCTACACTCTGGGATTTGGGGTCGGCAAAAGAAAATAATGCATTTGCTATTTAACAGGATAAGATCTCATCACAATTGGCCACTTGAGACACATACGGAGACCGACATACACTATATTGCCAAAGTATTCGCTCGCCTGCCTTCACGGACATATAAACTGAAGTGACATCCCATTCTTAATCTGTAGGGTTTAATATGATGTTGGCCCACCCTTTCCAGCTATAACAACTTTAACTCTTCCGGGAAGGCTTTCCACAAGGTTTAGGAGTGTGTTTATAGGATTTTTTGACCATTCTTCCAGAAGCGTATTTGTGAGGTCAGACACTGATGCTGGATGAAAAGGCCACAGTCTCCGCTCTAATTCATCAAGCATTAAGGGTTCCTTTCACTGGAACTAAGGGGCCTGAAAAACAACCCCACGCCATAAACCCCCTTCCACCAAACTTTACATTTGGCACAGTGTACTCAGACAAGTACCGTTTTCCTGGCAACCGCCAAACCCGACATCTGCACACTACATGCCTCACCATCCACTGACCCCAGTCTGTGGTTTTACGTGGTCAGCCACCTCATGGCTGAGTTGCTGTCGTTCCCAGTGCTTTCACTTTGTTATAATACCACTAACAGTTGACTGTGGAATATTTAGTAGCGAGGAAATTTCATGACTGGATTTGTTGCACAGGTGGCATCTTATCATAGTACCATTCTGGAAAAAAGGTCTCTGAGTGCTTGAGAATATAAAATGTGATTCCACGAGCATGCAGTAGGCTGCACGTAACCTGCATAATGCGTGTTTGTGCTTCGCCGTAATTATACAGCTTAGGCTAATTCTTTGAGTAAATGCTAATTATTTGCAGCTCACTAAGCATCGTCCACCTTTCACCCTTCACCTCACTCACGCTTGTTCCAAACATGGCAGCTGGCAGATCAACTCTAATCCACCTCATTCTGAGGAGAGGCAACCATGCAGCTTCGTCACCAGTGGCTGGCTTAACCAGTTACGCCGAGGCTCGCGTTTGTGCTACGCTCTGTGAACTTACTGCACTTACAGTTGAGTTTTGGCTTAACTTAATATTTAATAAACGCACTCGTGTTCCATTTGAAAGCACTAACTTAAATTTGATGTCGGGCATGGTTACTTTAACACATGAGGTTTGCTGTTTGTGTGTGTGTCTATGTGTGCATCACTGCAGACTTTCTTCCTGTTCTGTGTTTGCTGACTTGCTTTGGTGTGAAATGGAAAAAAAAAGGGTCCGGCCCACCTCCACTCCCACAACAGATTGCTGCTTGCCAATAAGCTGACATGTAATGCAGATTGTTTTCTTCCTGACTAATGAGTTCAGAGCTCGCAGACCACCATTTATCTCAGACATCAACAGTTTTGCTCTGGCGTTTCTACAGTAAGCCAATACTTGGCGCTTTTTTTTTCCTTTTTAATGTGTGACGCTCCGTATCGGCCACTCTGTTTTTAATGCAGTGTGCCCCTCCTTTAGCCTGTATACAAATTGCATTGCTTTAACCTATTGTTATTCAAATTATGTATGCTCCTCAGCCAGAGTGTATGAAAGATTATAATAGTGCTTCTGGCAGCAGAAAGGATTGTTGGACTTAATGTGTGTGTGCATCCGTATGTGTGTGTGCTAAGAAAGCTAATGGGATATTTGGTGGTCTCACAGTTTTGATGCCGTTTATATGCAGTTACTGATTAACTGGCAGCCAAAACGGTGCTCAGAGTTTTACACACAGGCAAACCCGCTTGCTTGAAATGTGAAACTGTACTTGTTGACAAGCTGTCTTTATGAAAGATAGTGATGCAGACGCATTTTAAATTTTATTTTCAAGTTGATGATTTTGCCACACATTTTCTCAAACAATTAGTGAGATATGAGCACTTGAATGGGATGATTTTTTTTTTTTTTCTAGAAGTATTGTGCAGACTCGAGTACATCTGATGTGCAGTCCACGATTAGTCACAAATGATTAAAAGGAAACAGGTCTCGCTTGTCCTCTTGCATCCAATAGGGGCCATCTGACATAAATGATTCATGTACTAGGACACTGTTGGTGCACATAGTCACATCCAAACAGTATTTGAGCTTAAAAAAAAACAAAAAACTGAGCTGTTCACACCATAACATGGCATCTGATCTGAAACTGTCCTGGTCAAATGTCCCCGCCTCCCCATCCCCTTTCACCAGCTGTTCCCTAGTCGTCAGTGCGACCCTCTCTGAACCCGAGACAGCTTGGTAGAAATGAGGACATGCCGTGTAAACAGCCTCTTTCTGTCTCTCTCTCTCTCTCTCTCTCTGCCTCTGTTTGAGTTTCTGTCACTGGCTTTCAATTGGGTCGCTGTATTTGTGAACTGCATTTAACTAAACTGGACAGCGCCTCATTTGCACAGTGCTGGACAGTCTAGACAAACACATTAAGTGCTTTTTTCCCCCCACTATTAGGCCAGTGTAGACAGCAATTCTGCCCTGTTGCTGGCTAGATGTTTGGCTGGCTGACTATCTGCATGTCCGCTTCCGTTGTCAGCCAAGACAACAGCAGCTCCCAGAATGCCACTGCTGCTGCTGCTGCCTGGCTGATTAGCAGCGATATATCACCGCAAAAACAGAAAAGACAAAGGGTTAAAGGTGACAGGCATTTTCATAACAGACGCAAGAAACGAAACTCTCACAAGTTATTTTACACCATGGCCCTTCCCGCCTCAACCGATGACCTGTGCCATATGACCTTACCTCTTTATTGTTTCGAAAAGTGCATTAGTCTCATCAGCATGCAACAACAGTACAGCCTGGCGCAGCAGTTGCATGTTTTCTGTGTGTGTGTGTGTGTGTGTGTGTGTACTGTAAGGGTGGAACTGCTGCTGCTTTTGCTGGTTTCTCTGCCGTAATTAGAGAGAATATATTGATCCAGTATGACCCCCTGTGAGCTTCTATGTGGAGGATAAGCACAGCAGAAAATGAGACTTAAGTAATTTGAAGGGGTAGTGATAACATGGCAGACAAAGGGGTATATCTTTTCATGAAGTCTATTAATGGCCCTTCAGATTTCAGGGGTGTGACATATTTATCCAGATTTCCAGCTGTTCAATTGTTCTTTTTTTCATTTTGACTTGAAATATGTGCTTCACCTGTGACAGAAAATTCCACACAAAGAGCAGTTAACATGCAATTAACTGATAGCACATGCCAAGAAGCAGTAAGGGTGGTGTGCTTAAAGCACAGAGCAGCTGTTCAGGAGCAGGCTTCTCTCACACACGATTTCATCCTCCATTATAAGTATTACAAATTTTGCCAAATCCTGACACAAAACATCAGTGTTTTATACCGTAGCACTTGATGGCATGCTTCTAAATACCATGCTTACCCACAGTGTAGTTTAACACACTGTCCTGATACCATGAATGAGCACATCCGTAGTTCGTTCAGATCACAAAGTCAAGCTCAGGTGGTGATTAGCTCAACTTTATGCTAGCCACATCACTGATGGCCTGTATGCATACCGCTGTATGCATCTAATGTCTAAGTTATGCTTTTTAAGTTGCTTTATACAGTCAATCAAGGTACTGTGTAGAATGAACTTCCTATAATGTTGCCTTTGAAATGGTTGCTTGAACATGGGGACCACATCTGTGACTAGCTGCAGTCAGTTGCCATCTTCAAAGCAACTTTGATACGTCAAGACAGCAGAACAGCAGGAAGACAGAGTCAGTCTGCTATCAATTCGCGACTGATAGTGATCAAGTTGGCAGTTATGTGCATGTGACAGTGGTTAACTGTTGCTGTCTTTTGCAAATCCAACTACATAAACAGAAAATCACATTAACTCTTTGCATTCAAAGTCCAGCCAGAACCTCACAGATCTGCAACTGAAATTCAGAAATTCTACTAGTAATGTAGTTGACGGTAATTTAACTCCAAGTTGACATAGACACTCAGCAACCTTGCTTTTATAAAGGAATATAACCTGAATGCAGTCAGCTGGCAATCAGTTAAGTCAAGTCCTCTATTACAAAGACACGTGTCACAGACGACTCAGGTTGATTGCAACAAGTTGCCAATCTGTCTGCATTTCTAACTGAGATGGCAATTATTTGCAAAGCTTTGACCAGTGACTGCAGTCAGTCTGAGGCAGTTTTCTGGAGAGAGGCAAACTGTGCAGTTGCGTTGCTGATCGAGAGTGGAAGGTGTCGTGGGCTCAACCTCTTAGCAACTACTTGGTCACCTTAACTACTTGCAGTCTATCTCCAAAAGCAGGCATGTTGCTGTTCCAGTTTTTCCGGTATGCACATAGGAGGATGGATTCTAAAGGATTCCAAAACCCATACTTTCAAATATAAAAGCCTAGACATGGAAATAACAGTCTTTTCATTATACTTGTCCTAACAGAAATACTCAGTATCCCATAAATGCACTGTTTATTCCTGTTTGCTTAGTGCCTGGCGTTTGTGGGAATTTGGTGAAAAAAATAAAAAACAGAGAACAATGTCAGTCTAATGCTTGGCTACATAGATCTTTGATCACAAGAGGATGGCATCATAGAAAGAAAAACTGTAGTGATGTTTGGTATCAGTACTTAGCTGAAATCAAATGCATTCACTTAGCCCTTGTAAATGCAACAGGTGTAAAGCACACCTGCTCCAGTCGCGGTTCATGTAGGTGCAGCAGCAGAATACGCAAAAGGGGTTGTTTAAAGTGGAATATAAACCAGAGGGTGTGACGGTTAATAAATTCACCTTTATCTGGTCACATCAGCGATCTCATCGCTCTGAAAGAGCTGTGCCAATCTCAGTGACACATGATGATGAGAGCACAACAAATGGAAAAAAAAAGGCCGCTACAGGAAATTATACCGTTGTCTGGATGGTGCAGAGCAGCACGACCTGAACACCGGCACCTCAAATCTGCAGGCAGAGGCAGGTGGGGCGGCTTTTTGCTCCCCCTGCACAATAATGATAGGAGAACAGCAAAATATGTCAGTGTTATAAATACCCATGTTATACCTTCCACGTGGGGTGGGGGGACTGTAGTGTTGGGTCTGTCAGATGCTCTAATCTGGCATCTTCTGCCAAAACAACAGAATACTAGACTAGTCAGATGTGTGCAGTGTTGAGTAGGATTACTGTATAACAGCCTGCTGTCATTTGCACATGATTTAATAAAGGTAAATAAACAGTAGACTGTCGTGTGTAATGGTGCTGCACTCCGGCATGACACCTCTCAAATCACAGGGTGCAGATTTGCCAGCATATGTGCCCTCGGATGGCTGCAGGGATTTAATAAACTGAGGGTGGAGCTTTTTTTTTTATTTTATTTTATTTTATTTACACAGTACAAAGCAGATGTGGACAACAAGTTACGGTAGAGTCACATGTATATTTATCATTGCACACAGAGCTCCAGACCTCCCGCTTCAAACATCATTTTTAAGCAGTGTTATTTAAATAAACACACCTGCAGGCTGCTGAGTGATAAAAATGGTTTATTTCCATTTTGAGCTTTATTTTTCTCACAGCTCCGCACGCTCCGTTTAGATTCCTCCTGTCAATAAAATGGACAAAGTGGAAGCATGTCGATGCTGGGTACAAACTGGGTACAGAGACATATGTTTACAGCTCAAAGTCTAAGGCATTTCTAAAGTCCATACACACATATATAGACTTCCAGATACAGACGGACAAAATGGTGGTGGCTAACCAACCGGATATAGTGGTGGTGGACAAGCAGAAGAAGACAGCCGTAGTGATAGACATAGCGATACCGAATGACAGCAACATCAGGAAGAAGGAACACGACAAGCTAGAGAAATACCAAGGGCTCAGAGAAGAGCTCGAGAAGATGTGGAGGGTGAAGGTAACAGTGGTCCCAATGGTAATTGGAGCACTAGGCACAGTGACTCCCAAGCTAGGCGAGTGGCTCCAGCAGATCCCAGGAACAACATCGGAGATCTCTGTCCAGAAGAGCGCAGTCCTAGGAACAGCTAAGATACTGCACAGGACCCTCAAGCTCCCAGTTTAAAGTTTAAAGACCACTGCACAGGGGGAAGAGGGGAATTTTTTTTAGTTAAATGTATGTGTGTGTGTATGTACATAAATGTATCTACATATATATGTCCTGAAATCTGGACGTAATGGATGAAATGCTGCACAATCATTTTGACTACATTTA